>PVKE010000017.1:0-168996 GCA_004027555.1 Craseonycteris thonglongyai | reverse complement strand
AAAGTATATTTTATCTGCGATGCAGTTATACATAGTTCACACACTGTTGGAGGAGAAGAACCGGATGCTATGAGGTAATGAGAGCAGCCTGATTTGAGTGGCGATGGGGCAGAGCAGTCACTGAAGGCTTGCAGGCCTGCGTGGGCTATTGGTAGGTTTGGGGAAGAGACTGCTAAGAGTGTTCCAAGTAGAGGGAGCAGCGTATATTTGAAGTTGCAAGATATGCTGGGCAGATCCAGGTATTCGTGGAGTTGAGCAGATGCCCCTTTGGGTAGGGAATGATTGCATAAGATGGAAGAGAGGGTTTGAAATAAGGGTGGATAGGTAGTCATGGGCCAGATCATGTAAGGCCTTGTAAAGATTGGGGGTGACAACTAGAGGGCTGTGGGAAGGTCTGGAAGGAAGGGTTATAAGCAGGTGAGTGACATGATTGGATTTATATTCTAAAGTGGTTATCCTGGCTCCTGTGCGGAGTATATATTGGAGGGAGGCAAGAATGGAATTAGGGCAACATAATGGGTGACAATGAATGAGAATTAGGTTGATGGCAGTGGAGGTAAAAGGATTTGGACAGAGTCCAAAGAAAATTGGAAGGTAGCATTCACAAAAATGGGTACTCATTTGAGTGTGGGTGGTAAAGAGGGGCAGGTGTGTGTGATGACTTCGAGAGCGCTGGGTTGGATGATGGGTTGAGTTTCCATCACACTGGCGCTGGAGCATCCACGGATGCGGGAGCAGAGAAAAGTGAGAGGTCAGCTACGGAGCAGAGGGGTGTGGTAGGAGGATGCAGGGCTGAGCTCTGAGTGTGCAGATGATCACATTTTCTCGGAAGAGTGTGCACCTTGATGAGAGGATTGGGTTCAAGGCTGAGCCCTGAGGACATTGAATGTTTACAGGCTGGACAGAAGAGCGGCAACAGGCAAAGACAGGAAAGGCACTTGAGAGGTTGCGGGCAAGGCAGTAGGTGCGGTTGTTGGCCCACAGGGTGGGCGGGAGGACTTGTGGCCAGCCAGATGTAGTGCAGTGACAGTACCAGGAAGTCCGCAGGGCTGGTGACAGCTCCCGAGACACACTTACCGGTAACTGCCTTGATGTCCTCCACACTCAGGAGAAAGGCTTAGTCACCGGTGGGGTTTGGGGCCCAAACAGCGAAAGAATCTTAAGACAACTTGTAGCCTGGTGGCTTGGGGCAGCTTTGCTAACTTTTTCTATAAGAACCGCCACCCCAAAAAACTATTCTGATGATAAGCTGGGTTATGCCATCTACAACAGCAGCATGCAAGCATGAATGTTTATCAAACTCTCTAATATTACCCTGTTCCTCGGTGCCTTCTGCTTCATAAATCAGCATTGCTTCAAAATACTGCAGATTTGTAGTATTTTGTTAACTGAATATGGACATCAGAATTTGAAAATTTATATTTGGAGTGTTTGAGCAATGCTCCTAGACATCTTTTTTTTTTTTTTTTCTAGTGTTTTTTTTTTTCTTCCTTTTGCCTCATCTTAGATCTTAGCAAAGATACTTAGTTTGTTAGTAGTGCCAGGAAGCAGGCAGTTTCCATGGCAACTGGCAGACTGAGTTTACTGTGGAAATTTCCGGAATTAACAAAGCTGCATTGCAGAAGGATGCATAAAGCAGTATTTGTAAGAGATCCAGCAGTGTGGACCCGGAAGACAGTTGCAGTGGTGAGCAGGGTATGTGTTATGTTTATTTTCCTGTCTAAGGAGGACTACTATGTAGATATGCTGAGGAGAAAGTAAAAACAGCGTTAGGCATTTTAATATATGCTGGCTTGACAAACTCAAGACTAAGGGAAAAAGAAGGAAGAAATAATTTGGGAAGAAAGATATGTGTGACAACAGGGAGGAATCAAGATCACAGAAAATGAAGTAGGAGAATGTGATCATGAAATAAGAGGAGAAAATACACTTCAAATGCATTAGATAATAAAGGGTTCTTACTGATTGTGGTTCTAGATACAAGGAAGTGTTTATTTATTAAAAAAAGAAAAAATTAGTAGGCTTTGGCAAGTTTGAGAAAGCAGGTTCTCATGTCCAGGAAGAAGTTGTTAAAGGTAGTGAGCTCTTCCTTCCTGAGAGATCTGTAGCCAGGAGAGATGTGAAAGGGGTTTGCTTCCGCCTTACGGTAGCTGTTCACCTAAGAGAATCAGGGAAGGGTTATCAGACCCTTAATCTCACTCCCTGTTGATTTGTGGGGAATTTTTAAGAAAAAGCTTGAAATGTATCTTGAGATTAAATTCTGGAACTAAAACTATAGGACTTTGGTAAATAATTGCAGTTTCTTATCTTCTAGAGATTAATTGTAAATTTGGAAGAGAAAGGATATGAAAAACGAGTAACTATGATTTAGATCATTGAAATGACATGTGTCATTTAGACGTGAGATATTATTTAGATCATGTGGTCAGCTAACTATAGCTCATATGTTATAGTTTGTGGCTAAATGTGGCCCGCTGCTAGTGTTTATAAATAAAGTTTTATTGGGACAGAGTCATACCCGCTTGGTTGCATAGTTGTGACAACTGCTGTAGAGCTGGCAAAGCCTAAAGTATTTACTCTCTGTCCCTTTACAGAAATGTGGTTTGGATTCCTCGGGCTACTGTAACAAATTACCTCAGACTTGGGGGCTTACACGACAGACATGGTTTCTTTCGCACAACTGCGTCTGTGACTGTGCCTGTCACTGCCTGTGACTGTGTCTGTGACTGTGACTGTATCTGTGACTGTGTCTGTGTCTGTCTATGACTGTGCCTCTGCCTGTGCTTATGTCTGTCTATGACTGTGCCTGTGGCTGTGCCTGTGGCTGTGCCTGTGTCTTTGTCTTTGGCTGTGGCTGTGTCTTTGTCTGTGGCTGCGGCTGTGGCTGTGGCTGTGTCCACCTTGAAAACTGGAGGGAGAGGTTGGGAAGCCAACCTGGGAAACCAAAGGGATTGAAAGTTCCCTTTTCTTCCTTTAACAAAGTATTCTGTGCATTAGGTGCCACCCACGTTGAATTGTGTGCTTAAGCTCTAAATAGCTTCACAGATTTAAGTTCAACTACAATTAAACTTTAACTCTTTTATTTTGGTATTGGCAGGCACCTAGAGTAAACCTAAGGAAATAGAACGAGATGAAGTTTAAAGCATAGGTTGGGATTAACTTAAGTTGGTTGATTATAGTTCATACAAACTAAGATTTAAGCACTGTAATACCCTCGATCTCACGTATGTATGTTATATATCAAGTACAGGTGTTCCTAAATGTATCTGTTAATAAAGTATATTTCTATATAATCATTTTTTTTCTCGTGGATTTGCTTGGATAATGTGCCCCAGAAATAATAAAAGTCAGCTTGAGTCTGTAGTTGTCCCGTAGTTATGTGTTTGAAAGAATTTACATAGTAATAGTATTAAAAATTAGTTAAGATTATGAATGAAATGTAGTTAAAAGACTCTTGGTTCTTATTTGAGCCAAGATATAGAGTTCTGACTTTGTGAAAGCAGTTTCAGGTGTGTAGTAAACATCATGGATGAGTAGCAGCATTGTGCTGAAATGTGTTACTAGTAGTTGTCTTTGGATTATGATTGATTTTTTAAAAATTTTTTTATGTCTTCTCTCCCTGTGTAGCTTTAGGAGGGATTTAGGATTGGGTGATGTGGTTGAAAAGGCGCTTCAGGTGCTCATAGTGCTGCTGAATGTGCATAGCAGAACACGGTGTAGTAGTGGGTAGGGGTGGTGGAGGGAGTTGGGGGCTTACTGTCCTAGGTACCCTTAGCTGTGCCACTGTATTTCTTTAAAAAACAAGCCCACCCACCCAAAGCCCGGACAGCTTTATTACACACATTAGAGAGAAAGAGAGCTTTCCTCAGTGCCCAGTCTGATTAATGTTCTGGAACATCATGTCACAGTTCTTATTTTTATTTTTTATTTTCTGCAATCTGTAGGATTTTAGAAATTGATAGATTAGTTTGGGTCACTAGAAGGGTGACAGTTAAGTACTGTAGCAATGAGTCACTATTAAATAGTATAATAAGTGAACAGATTCGTCATTTCTATCTGGAAGGTCAGTTTTCAACAAATGTGCTCAGAGAGTGCAAACACGTTGTAGGATCATAAATTAGAGTTTCCAGATTTTCACTTAACAAGGTCATTCCCTGATTTCAAAAAAACGATTTCTGGATATCAAATTGTATTTTCATGAGGCCTGTATTGTATGGATTCGAGCTACATATCAAGTATTCTGCCTACAGTCCTTCATGTTTTGTAAGAGTTGCGTTTATGAACTCATTTAACTTTTGGGGGATGCCCATAGCATCTGTGTCAGTTGTTTCTCTTTCTCCCTTTCCTTCTCCCTCCCCCCCACCCCACTCCTGTTTTCCTCAGAGTGTTGAACTGCTAGTCTCGGGGAGCCAAGAATTCTTGGGTATGGGGTTTAGAGGGGCTCTAGGAAATCAGGGACATGCTTTTGGCCTGTTGTCAGGAGCTGGTCTGTGGAGCTCAGGACATTTGGCATCACTGGCCCCAGCCACTGAGTGCTCACAGCCCTTCCCAGCTTCCTGCTGACCAGACTGCTGCCCGTCCCCCCTCCGCGTCACTAGATGCTCAGGGTGAAGGCTAGTACCTCCTTCTGGGAGAACCGTGGGAAATGCAATATAGTTAGGGGCTGTGCTAACTAAAAATAAGTTTCTTTGCATATAATCACTGACAAAAACCAGTAATGGCTCAAACAGGATAGTTTCTCTTTTCTCTACATGCAGCGTGAGGTAGGCGGGTTGAAGGGTGGTATGGCAGCTTGATGGTTAGTTTTCTGCTCCTTCCTTCTCAGTAAATGGTTTCCATTTCCAGGGCCTTGAGGGCAGCTGGAATCGCAGTCATCAGGCAATAAGAAGAAGGGGAGGAAGGGGAAAAAAGGCTCTCCTTTCAGCTGTCAGCTCCTTTCAAGACCAGCATTCGTGTCGCTGCCTCTGACTGTAAGGAGGGTCAGCATCTTAGTCTGCTCGGGTTGTTATAACAAAGTCCCGCTGCCTGGCTGCTTTGACAACAAATGCTGATTTCCCACAGTTTTGGAGGCCGGGAAGATCAGGGTGCTGACAAGGTCGGTTTCATTCTGAGGTTCCTCTCATGGCTTGTAGGCGGCTGCCATCTTGCTGTGTGCAAGTGAGCGTGGGGGAGAAACTCCCCTGTGTGAGCAGCTCTCAGGGTCTCTTCTTGTTAGGACATGGGTCCTGTGAGACCAGGGCTGCCCCCTTATGACCTCATTTAACCTCAGTCACCTCCGTAGAGGCCCTGACACCAGTGTAATCACATTGGGGATTAGGGCTTTGGCATGACTTTGAAGGGGAACATAGTTCAGTCCAGAGCTGTTGGGAAGTATTGCTGCCCCAAGTAGAATGAGATTCCGTTAAGAAGAGGAGAAGGAATTGGGTGGGTCATTCCTCAGCCTTGTGTCTGGGCTCCTGGCTGAGTCTCCCGGGCTGACATCAGGAGCTTTGAGTTGGAACCCTATGAAATGAATGTCCCCTTAAGGCAACTAGGGACAGTCTGTATAGAACTGTGCATAGGAAGTGATGGAAGGACAATGAAGGAGATTGAGGGATTGTTTCTGATGGAAACAGTCCCTGTTCTCAAGAAAGTGATGCCCTAGGAGGAGTCGGGCACCCTTTCCTCTGTAAGATAAGGGCACAACCGCAGGTGAAGATCAGTCAGGAAGAGGACAAGTTGACATTGCTGCTGGTGCCTACTTTCCTCCAAGCTTCTCAGTGAGTGTGTTTTCTACTATTCATATCTTATTTCCTAGGCCTCCTATGCAGATTAGGACAGAAATTGTATCTTAGGGCAAGAATTACAGTTAACGGACTATACATGATCTCTTGCTGCCCTTGGGAATCTTGGTGAACTTCTTCCCAAAGTGGAATAACGTAGCCCTTTGAAGTGACTGGTATAGCTCAGCTTCACCACAGATGTTTTATGTACTTCTGTGCACTTCTACAGGGGGCTGATGGAAATTGGTTTGTGGTTGTAGTCGATAACATAATTCTGAAACTCTTGGAGGCTGGAAGATCTTAGCTCACACTGAAAATGTTTCATTCTCTTTGAACCCTAGGAATTGCATTATTGCATTTAGTTTTATACTATCCAGTGCTTGTTAAATACATTTAAAAATGTATAGGTCTTCGTTATATGGAAGTCTCGTAAAAAGTGAAAAAACCTCTTTTCCATTTGTGTTTGGAACCAACTGAGAGAGATGCAGGAGCCAAACAGATGGTGATTATAAGGTTCATTTTCTTCCCAATAAAATTGAAAGTGTAGCTCTACCTTTAAGGCTGGAATAGTTTGCTAACTGCCTCTGCCTTCCAAGAATTAGGCTTACCCACCCTGTGGGCAGCCTCTAAGCAAGACAGCGTATGTTCCCTGTAGGCAGGATAGCACCCCTCCCCGTGGGCGGATAGTGCTCCTCTCCAAGGCAGGGTAGATAGACCCCTCTCTCTTCTTCCGTATTCACTGACTGGTCACTAAGGACTCAGATGAGAGAACAGACTCGTCTGTGTGGAAATGAGGCCGGAAGGGATTAAGTGTTCCCATAACCAATTGGGGAGGTAACCCCTAGAATCTGATATTTTCCCCTCATTCATAGGGCATCTCTTTATAAGTCCAGGGGGGATGGTTTTCTGAAAAGGCACATGACGATATTAACCACATGGGACATACACCCAGACTATTAATATTAATCTCTGAGTCTGATGATGTGATACAATATGTCTATGAAAAATTTTCAAATTTGATTCAAATCAATCAATATTGATTGTTTTTTTCCTTCTTCAGATTTTAATCCTTTGTGTTAATATGTATAGATTTTGCTGAAGTTCGTTATTGCCGCTGAAGTTCTACTTACCTTTATATAGAAGAAAGTATTTTAATGGTAACATCATTCTATATCTAAACAGTATTTCTGATGTTAATATCTATCCAAAATGCATACTTTTGAAATACTTTATTCAAGAGATTATTTAATTCAGATATGTGATCTGTAAGCCTTAAAAAATGTGTGTAGCTGATTTTTCTTTTTTTTTAATGAGAACTTGTATCATTTGATAGTCTAAGTTACAACAAAAACTACTGAAACTTGTTTTTGTATTAAAGATCTCTAAATCCAGAGGAGATGGTTACTCCTTTTTCTGTGGACTTTTTTATGTAGAGGGTTTGATATGAGATCAGGATTGCATTCCTCTCTCTGATTTGGGTTAATTTGAAACTGCGAACCTCAATCCCTTGTTTGTTTCTTGAGTTCAAGGACCCAACAAAGTGAATGGTGGATGTCTTGGTTAAGATGTGCTCCTGTAGAGTACTTAACATATGTTTTGGGAGGAATATAAGAGCAAACATAAGTTCATAGGCAGATCTTATTACTTGATAGGGCAAAGGCATTGAGGGATAATGTACAGGTGTGTGGAGCTGAGTTGAACTATTTTTCAGGTAAGAAGTTAATGAAATGGTTAGGAATTTCTGGTACTCTCTAGTAGAGGTACACATCTGGTTTGACAGATTTGCCTTGAGATAAAAGAACTACAGCTAAGGTTCTAGCCACTTAGGACAGTTGCCTCAGTAGTTGACTGCTCCGTTTTGGTGGTGAAGGTTCAGGCCAGGTGTCCTGGTCACTGGAGTGCTGTATCATGTGAAGTCCTTTGGGAGCCATCATGGTTGGAGTGACTCTGAAAACAATAGCTGTGAAATGGATTCAGTTTCACTGAAAAGATTGCCAGCCCAGTATGAAGTCTGTGAACATGCCTTGGTGACAGTCCATGACATGCTGTTCTGTGGCTTTCATAACTCCTTTGCTGTCTAAACTGAGAGGGTGGAACTCTGGGTAGCAATCACATTGTCCTGTTCACGTGTAAATTTACTTATTCCAGCTACCCTCAGGGGTAGTCTGATCCTGTATACTTCATCAGTGATTAAGCCACGCCATAGAGATGGTGTTTACTTGCCAGTGATCATAGAACAATAATCATTCTAGTAAAACTTCTTTGTGTTAGAGTATTTCCTGTCCTAATTTGTTGACTTCATGAAAAGATTACTGAGAAAACTAGCCACTGGGCTTCATGGGCTTGCCGGGACCTGATTTGCATCTTAAAAACTTTGTCAGGCTCCACCTCCGTACCTGACTGCTCACGTGTGCCTCCGATTTCGTGGTTTCTTGTGACTCCAGGTGCTAGAGTATAAATTGTATTGGGGAGAGTATTTTGCAAACTGCACATGGGTGAATGAAGGTGATATTATGATTTGAGGATCTGGCATTCAGAATGCTAGTTCACTAAGTTGATGTCTAGACAAAAGCATATTAATCTTTAAACTATAACTTTGAATATTGGCTATTATTAGTCATTTTTTTTTGTTGTTTTTTAACCTGGAAGAGGTCTTATTTATTTTTATTGTGGTGGAAATGACATACAACATTATATTTGTTTCTTGTATATGACTTATGATGCAATATTTATGTATACTGTGAAATGATCACAATAATTCTAGTTAACACCCATTGCCACATAGTTACACATTTGTGTGTGTGTATGATGAGAACTTTTAAGATCTGCTCTCTTAGCAACTTTCAAATATACAATCACGTATGATTAACTGTTGTCATCATGCTGCACTTTACATTCCCAGGTTATTTAATAACTGTAAGTTTCTACTTGTTGACCAAATCTAGGTTATTATTAATACTAGTATATATGTTCATTCTGATGGAACAATTTTAAAGTTCTAGATATTATTTTTGTTGTTGTTGTTAAATTTATTGGGGTGACATTAATTGATATCAATTACATTGTTTCCAGGTGTACAATTCTACATTACATGGTCTATACATCACATTATGTGCTCACCACCCAGAATCAGCTCACTTTCCATCACCGTGTGTTTGATTCCCCCACATCCATCTCTCCCCTCCATCCATCTCCCCCTCCAACCCCCCCCTTTACCTTCAGGCAACCACTAAACTATTGACTGTGTCCATGAGTCTTTGTTTCTTTGTTCCTTTCAGTTTTATATTCCACCTATAGGTGAGGTCGTATGTTTCTTGATTCTTTCATTCTGACTTATTTCACTTAATAAGATGTTTTCAAGGTCTGTCCATGCTGTCACAAATTGCTGTATTTCATCTTTTCTTATTGCTGAGTAGTATTCCACTGTGTAAATGTACCACAATTTCTTTATTCAGTCATCTGTCAGAGGACACTTTGGTTGAATTGACGTATGACCCAGCAATCCCTCACCTGGGTATCTACCCAAAAAAACTGAAAACCTTAATCTGCAAAGATACATGTACCCCAGTGTTCATCGCAGCATTGCTCACGGTGGCCAAATTGTGGAATCAACCAAAGTTCTAAATATTTTGAGGACCTTAAAAGCAGCTGCACAAACCAAAAGACTTGAGAAACATTTATAAATTTTGGAAGAAGAAAAATAACCAGGCACATAAACTTTTTGAATGTATCACCAGGTCAGATATCAAAAGAGATTCTGAACATTTAATATGAAATTGAAAAATGTAGATGATATTCAGTGGAATGCTTTTTTTTATGTATGTGTACTCTTTAGTTTGCTATAGTTCATGCCTACACATTGGGTCATGTATGTGTTTTGTGTGTGTATGTGTGTGTGTGTGAGAGAGAGAGAAAAAATTGATTTTACATTTTTTCGTTGGATTTACTTTTTTTTCCAAAGCATGGTTAGAAGTTAACACACTGATCTCCAGGTTGGAATTTTGGAAAGGATGTTTTTATATAATGAAAGTCTGTAATGAGTGAGTACTTTTGTTTAGGAATCATTTGTTTTTCACCCAATTACTCTTATCTGTTGAATGAGGGCTAAAAGTTTCCAGTTTGAATAGCATATGAGTTTTCCTCTTAGAGACAACTGACTATTCATTTAACCATTCTCTCCTCCCCTCCTCACCCCACCCCCTCAGTGTAGCATTATCGTCACCAGGGCAGTATGCTAAGGTGCAAGCTCCCAAACTGCTAGAGGCACCTGGGGATCTTGAAAAATACTGTTTTCTGCCTCCTATCCATAGATATTCTGATTTAATTGTTATGGGGTGAGAGCTGGGCATCAGGTATTAAAAATCTTCCCAGGTGATTCTACTGTGCAGCAAAGTTTGTGAACAGCCAGCTGACGTAGGGATGGAGGACCTGGCATAATTAATGTTGGGCAAGGTAGGATAAGAACTTTCTGGAATGCGCTCATAGCTCCTAGGATTCTGCATTTGATAATGCAGTTTGCAATATTTCAAAAAGATCTTATATTTGGAAATGAAAACTGGTCTGCAGAATTAATTTTTTCCAGTAAATGGGAACTAGTTTTATGAATTGCATTAAAGCTATATTTATTGATTTACCTAAATTTAAGCCTTTATGAATTTAATTTGTAAAAACAACCCCCCGAGATAATATAAGCAAAAAAAAAAAAAAAAAATCTCCTATAACCTGGAGAGTGTTTTGTAAATGGTGAGAACGCAAATGCCCCACACATTAACCAGTGCTAGCTACAAGAAAAAAAGTCAAAGCCTATTTCAAACGTGGAAAAATTGCTTCCCAATGTTTTGACAGAGAGAGGCTGAGAACACACAGCATTGAGTCATCAGGGAAACTGAAGATCTCCCCCGAGCAGCACTGGGACTTCACTGCGGAGGACTTGAGAGACCTTGGAGAGATCGGCCGAGGAGCTTATGGTTCCGTCAACAAAATGGTCCACAAACCAAGTGGGCAGATAATGGCAGTGAAAGTAGGTGATGCCCGTGCTTATTTCCGGTTCCTTAATTCCTCAGGTGCAGTTTCTCGGTGCCCTCGACCACGACCGTCCTGCTTTTACACCTGCGGTCAATATGGGCGTTTCTCAAACTGTTTCTCCGCATCCTTGGAGAGGGTTTTGTGTAGAGGGTGTCTTATGGGCGGTACGTGCTCTACGCCCCTGGAGTGTAGCGCATGATCCGTTATCGCGTTTGGAGCCCCCGGCCCTTCTGCTGCAAGGTGAGTGCCGGCCGGGCTGCTGCAGCCCCGGGAGCAGGGCAGGGAGCCAGGCGGGACGGAAGAGGAGGCACTGGGTTGGGCAAGGTGCGGGGCTAGGGCTAACAGCAGGCTCACTGACGGTTTCCTGGAAACCACGCACATGCTGTTGCCGCTAACCTCAACCTTACTCGGTCCTGACCGGCTCGGCTTCTCTTTGTTTATTGCACCTCCGCTCGGTACTGCCCTGTTCCCTGGTTTGAACGTTGTGGCGAAATGCGTACCTTGTGACAATGCCGTCACCTTCTGTCCTGTTGTGAGTGTCATGCCTCTTAATGTGCGCATTAAAAAAGAAGAAAGTTCAGAATGGCCAGAAACGGAGATTGGCCCATGGATTGTACCAGCCTCATGTTGGTACCTGATGGTTTCCATCCAGCCCTTGGAGAGTGTGTTGAGATGTTGACGAGTACTTACTCGGTGTAAGATATTTCAAGAAAACAAAGAGTCGAGGGTGGAGAGGGGGAACAATTTAAAGAGAAAAAGAAAAAGCAAGATATGGCCCTGCTGTCGTGGAACTTAAAATTCTTACGGCAGTAAATGATGTGAGTTTGCAGGACTTGAGACGAGGTTTGCAGGCAGCCTCAGCTAATCATCTGCCTGTGAATCGCGTTTTGAGCGCTTCTCCAAGAGGCTGGATGAGAGGAGCAACCTCACTTTCTTGCTTGATTCGGGGAGTGGATTTGTAGCATATTAACAGGAAAGGCTACCTGTGTTGGAGTTTACTGTGAGCAAAATGTTACTGTTTTAGCCTCCTTCATTGTCGATCATCTCTAATGAGAAATTCATGGAGGTAAACAATTTATGATTTTGGGTTCTAAATTTTGTTTTTGGCGACATTCTCTTCCAATGTGATGAGTACCATCACCTTTCTTCTCAGGAAGATACATCCAGAAGTACAAAATGCTACTTATAACCCCTGTACTGTCAACAGTGAGAGGCTGAGACCTCTGCTCTGGACTTTATGTGGAAATAAAACTTTGTGTTATTTTTTTGGAATATGAAATTATTACTGTTTTTATTTTGTGCCACTGTAGTGTAGTGGAAAGAAAGACATCTTTCTTAGACGCTTCAGGATGAATTTTGCATTGCCCTGTATTCCCTGTGCTTGATGTCCATTTGGCTTGGCTGGTCTTAAGGGAAATCTATGCTAAGTAAAGTTCTAAACTCTTCTCCCCAGCACTAGGGAAAGTACTTTTAAACAATTACATCCTGCGTTTTTCAGTCTGTGCTATGTATGCTTTACTTTGTTGATGACCTTCATAATCTGTGTTAGTAATCTGGATTGACTTCAGCCAGAGGTTTTAAAGGTAAATGAAGAAGGTAGTTCATTTTGACACTAAATATTTTTTCTAATTGGATGACATTTGAAACTATAATGCTTACTCAAGTTTTGAAGGAATTGAAGAGTGAAAATAGGAAATCGTTGTTTGTCGTTTGTAATCTGACCTTATTTTGAGAGGCCCTGTTGGAATGCTATTAAAAATCCAGCTCTTAAAAATACCAAGGCAGGCGTGGGACTGCCGATGGTAATGGTCACATCTGTACCCACTATTTGAGACGATCTACCTTTGCCTATCACCTTGAGCTCTTGAGCAAGCCTGATAGTTTAGTATCGAAGATTTGTAATATGACACATTATCATTGTACTGATGGGGTACCATTGGATTCCATGACTTCATGTAATACTGGAAGAATGTTTTTTGCATTAATAACATTGAAATTTGATAGCAATTTTGATGACTGATATATGCTATCTGCTACAGATTTTAAAATATATTTATTTTTGGCCTCTGAAAAAGCTTAGCTTCTCATCATACCTGAGACCACTTGTTCTCATTACTTGGGTGCACAGACCAGCACGACAGGTATGAATACACAGGAGCGATGTACAATTGGGAATTAGAGTTGATATTTCCTGTGGAAAGTGAATTACTGAGCACCCACTGTATTTAGGTCTGAGGTTAGGACTGTAGAGATTTAAATGAACGACGAGGCAATGATTCACACTCCTGGCGTTTTCCATTGCTGTTGGTGAAATGAGGAATACACTTGAAGCAGCTCTAAATTAGTGTTTCATATGCACTTTGGGACTTTAGAAGGATTACTTTGTTAGATACTAATCTTATCCTGGAAATTATCTTTAAGATTTACTTGAAGTATTTGTACAAAAATGAACTGGAATTAGCCTGATTTTAAAAAATTACTACTATTTCTCAGTTTCCATTTTGAAAGAGCCCTTCCCCAACTTTACTTTGCCACATGTAAGAGATTTTTGACAAGATGATTTCTTAGTGACCAGAGATAATTATCTCTAAGACTGAATGTAAAAATCAGTTAAGATGTAAGAAGTCAGATTTAGTAAGATGACGTGAGAGTTTTACTCATAATCATCATTTTTTGACCTTTGGCCTGAGGACAGTTCCTGAGCTGCCAGTGAGGTTCTGTTAGGACCAGAGATGTGGAAAATGTTCCCTCGTATGTTTTAGTTGTACACCCGAGGAGGTGGACCTGACTTCTATTCATGGGAGTAATACGACTTACTTATCCAACTCTGTATGAATGACTGAGTCCAAGGGCTGCTGAGGGCAAAGCCATTGTTGCACAGGGTTTTCTAAAGCTGAGGAAGGACAACGATCGACTTCGTGTAGGTACTTCCAGCCTTGACCAGCATCCTCTGCAGGTAGCACTTATCTAAGACCCCATTTGGCACGATCCTGGGATAACCGTCCATGAAAATAGTTACACATGCACAGTCGCTGTACTCTGAGAGTAAAGTAGGTGTCTGCTTAGCTCTGGGCAGGGTTAATGGTGATGGAGAAAAGCCCAAGATTCAGCACAAATGTTGGAAGGAGCAGTCAGGATTGGGTTTTGAGCTAGGGTTAGAGAAATTCACATCTGGGAGAGACACCCAGCAGAGTTAGGCCCACAGATAATCAACATAAGGATGGTATTTGGGTCTTGACTCTGGTGTCCTGAGCCTGGGACTGAGACCTAGGTTAACCCCGAGGCCTGCTGAGCAGGACCAGGGCTCTCTGTCTGACAATACCAGCCTCCCACGGCTCAGCGCCCTCCCTCCCCCCACCCCCCACCCCCCACAGTGTGGGGTTTCCCCTGCTGAGGGCTTGGCTGCCTCAGTGCTGATAGTACTGCACCTGTGGGGAGGTGTGGTCTGCAGGGAGGGGCTGGCTTGTTGTCCCTGCCACTGTGGGGCCTTGCCATTTCTGTCAGAAGTTCCAGTAGTGAGTGATTAGGTGGGCTGGGAGCCTTATTAGAGGAGGTTCATTTCAGTCATTAAACGATGGTCTCGCGCATTGTTCTGAAACACTAGAATGACAGTTGGTAGGAGTGGCCTTAAATTGGGGCAGTTGCTTTCTGATGGCCCTGAGTGCTTCTCTAGGCAGTTTTGTTGCTTTCTGAAAGGCCATGGTGCTAACTGGTCCCTTGTGGAATGCAGAAGTGGCTGTTTTGTTTGAATTCAGACTGAATTCCAGGGTCTTTGCTCTCATTTGATTGGCTAGGTCATGTAGCTTCATTAAGAAACACAGGACTGCTTGAACCATGCTGTTTTGTGCTTTCTAACATTGCTTAACTTGTGTAGCCTTACAGATGGGATGTGTTCAGTGGATCCCTCCCAGGTGTGGGCAGTGCCCAATGGCAGCCAGGCTGCCCACCAGTCAGCCTTGGCCTTGAACTCAGGTCCCTTGTGTCGCTGGGCTCAGAACTCCTAACATGAACATGCTCCTAGTGGTTTTCAGAGTGTGGGTTCATTCAGTTGACAGAACTGTATTTATACCCCAATAAATAAAATGAACCAGATTAGTACTATTCTGGGATAGAAAGGGATAAGGTGGGCATACTGCCTACCCATACTGGAAGTCCTTGGGCACTGGCTCTGAGGAAACGTTTGGGGTGCAGGTGGGGCAGTTTGGAAATGCTTTGGGTGGGCTTGAATCAACCACCATGCGTTTCTGAACATTCTGGATGCTTGTCACTTGGTTGACCCCAGCTTATGTAGTTACTTGGAGAAAAACCTTGTCTTATCACACCTCACTCACTCTAAATGAGGGTCGCCTGAACCCGTATGTGATGTTCCTTCAGCACATTTTCTGTCATTCTGTTTGGTATTGTGGTCATGCCTCTGAAATTGGTTCCATGTCCTGTTTCTGCTTTTAACTTCACTTTATTGTCACGGGTACTAAAGTAATGATCTGTCACTTATGATCTGTAGGCCCTTAAAGTTGTAATGCTAAGATTAACATTGTGCCCTTTCCAGTGGATGATGTAATAAGTAAAGAGGAAGATGGTGATACCACCCTTGTAGAGATATCTCAAGTGTGTCCCTTTAACTTTGTCCTCAAGGTGGTTCTTCCCATGATGTCAGATTGCGAATGTCTTTGGAACTGATCTCCAAGTCCTCTGGTGCGGAGGAGATTTGTAAAAGTGATTAATGGGGCTTCAGTATCCTCGGAAGAATGGGAGGTTCTAACCATTCTTTCAACTGAGAGTTCAGTAAATTGATTCTAAAGACATGGGTGATTTTGCAATTAAGAATTAGTATCCTTTCTTCCTACCTTAGTAAAAGCGTGTGTTGTTATAATTTAAAGCAATTGATTTAACAGACACTGTTACTCTTTGATCTGAAAACCAATTTTGCATCTGTGATCAGCATTCCAATACTTTGCTGTTTTTACTGTTTGTTTTGGCTAATGTTGCCGTCTAGTTTGACCTTATTAGCAATGGCCCTTGTGTTTGTGATCTATGTGGAAGACTCTTTTAGCAGCAGGGCTGAGTCTTGCTGCATCTGTGGGATATAGGAAATTAGGAAAGTAAGAAAGCCTAAGATTTCCTGTCCCCTGAGGATGGTGATCGCACAGTGACATGCCTGCCGCGTTGGATTCTGGGGCTTTCCGACTCAGTAATTAGAAGTAAATTCTGGTCATTGCTGCCGGGAAAGCAGTCCGTTTATAAGGATCAGAATGTTTGAATGTTTGTTGGGATCCTAGGGGATGTTTGGGGATCTAAGTGTAGCTCTTGCCCTTCTGTCCCCTACATTGCTTATTTAGTTTGATCTGAAGTCACCCGCTGACTGGCAGGCCATGGACTCTCCTTCATAGACACTAAGCTTAGGAGGGGTCTCTAGCGCAGACCATGTAATGAATGAGAGCGCGTTTATATGACAGACCAGTACTGGCGTTCATAGATCCCAGGAGATGGGCACATTTTCAAAATATCATTATTATAACTGTAAATTAAAATAATCCTTGTTCTTTTAATCTTCTGATTTTAAGTGAAAAACGTTGAACCTGCCCTATAACACTTTTTATTTCCCGTAGAGAGGAGTTCCACCTAAGATCCCACATGACACGTTACCCGTTCTGGATTTCCACATGGGTGATATTTGTCAATGTCTACTTGGTACAAAGAGGGAGGTCAGCACAGGGAGCTTTTGATTTTGTTCTTGTCCCGTGAGTGATTGTTCTAGCGTCATCCCATTTTACCCAGACATTTGGCAGTTACTTGAAATATGGAATGCAAATGCTTTGGGCAGCCTCAGATGATGATAGGTGCTCACATAGAGGATTGACTGCAGTCACTGAGATCCGAGTTTTGTCAAGTGACAGCAGATCCCACCAGCTTTGCTGAATACTACTTATCTTCTGGTGTTCTGATTTGGGGTGGTAGTATATTGGAAATAATACTGCATTGCTAAAGGCCAAAATACCAATAGCATGCATTATTTTATCCCATGTCAAATAGTTCTAATCAACGCCTAGAATAATCTTTAAAGCCATACACTGATTTCCTCCATAGCCTTTGAACTTATCACCTGGCTGAGTTTCACTGTGTCCTCGCCCTGATTTCTGATTGGGAAACTTACCTCTCTTTCACTTTTGCATCCTTGTACTTTATTCGTAACGTACCCTAAGCAGCTGAAGATAAACATGTACAGTAGCGATATGAGTCACCTGCCTTCACCTTTATTACCTTGTTCTGCTGCCCTCTGGACCCTCAGCTGAGCCCCATAAAACCTGACGAGACTTTGTCGTGTGAGAATTTAGAGACCTTGTCTCCCAGGATGAGTGCTCATGGCCTCCACATTAGTTTTCCCAGTTCTGTTCTCCACATTTCATTCCCCCGTGCTTGTACTGGTCTTCATTTTGTTTTTGTTTTCCATTCTTACTATCTCTTTGTTTGTTTGTTTGGGCAGTGAATGTAAAAGTTGTAAATAAATCAGTGGTCTGGGTGCCAGTTAGTATATTTTGTTTGGTATGAAGTACTGTAACCATAGGTGGTGCATTGTAAGTAGCAAAATTAAATGTTTGTGCTTGGAATGTATGGAGTCCCTCGTTTAGTGCGGAAACAAAAATGAGCAGACCTGTTTCTGCTCCTTGTACATCTGTTGTCGTGTCATGTGGAATGTGTCTTCCATACCTCTGTCTACCTCTGGCTCTTCTGTGAAGTGGGCTCAAGGACTTCATTGGCCGCTTTCATCCCTTTCAAGAACATTGAGGACAGACAGATTCCTTGAAGTCTTGGGAAAACAAAATGCCACCTTGTATAATTTTGATACTAACTTGCCTTGTAAGTATGTGCAGTGTGTTGTACATAGTAGCACAGTGTGACATTGTGAGGTTTTTTTTATATGAGAACAAAAGCTGTTTGCATGCCTTGCTGTTAAACTCTAGCTACATGTGCATAACTGTTTTCATTGTTTTATAGTTTCTGAACTGCCCCTCCTACTGTGCCCATGTCGGAACTGTTCCTGGGTGGGAGGTGGGGATACTTTCGTGGCTGTCTTTCAGGGTGGTGCTGAGTTGTTTTGCCCGTGGGTTAGGGACAGACCCCAGGTCTGCAGTGGACAGAGGGGGCCTCATCAGCTTAGCACTAGACAGGAAGCCCTCAATTTTCTCGTTTTTTTGTTTTTTTCACATGTTTATGCTGCCCTGCATTCTGACGCATGGGGTGGAGAATCAGGTAGAGCTTTTTATTTTTGCCATACAGAGTAGGCTGACCAGAGGTCCCGTTTTAAACAGGACAGAAAACAATGGTACTGTCCCGTTTCGAACGGGACGTCTGGTCAGCCTACTAGTGAGTGGTGAAGGAGGAGCGCTGCAGCGTGGGGTGTGGGAGACGTGGACTGCAGCGCGTGGGCTGCCCCTGTGCTGGTTCTCACTTTCCCCTGTTCTGAGCCACGTGCCCTCCAATCAGGGAGCGCGCTGTGATGGCAGGTTGCTGGCAGTGAAGAGGGCTGGTCTTGCATTGAATTCTGGAATAGCGGTTCAAAGTATGCACGAAGCTCCCTGTGGTTATTTACACAAATGCTGTCTAAAGCATAGCTCATGATTGCTTTCACATTGGTATGTGGGTTCGTTTTCACAGCTCAAGAACTTCGTTGCCTGACTTCCAGCGTCACCAGTGAATATGCTTATGCTTAAAAAGCCCCAAGCCCTTTAAAGAACATCGAAGTACTATTTTGTTAAAAATAAGAATTCTTAGGTGCTATTTTATTTTTCTATGATAAAAACTGTTCTTGTAAAGTATAAGAAAGATGATCATGTTTATGTCTGCCTAGTGTTGGTGAAGTTTGCTGAGAAATTTTCGGTCTTGCTGGGGTAGCAGTTTTTCTCAGGTTTCTAAAGTTGTTTTATGTTTTTTTTATGACATCTTTTGTCATTCTTTTCCAGAGAATTCGGTCAACTGTGGATGAAAAAGAACAAAAACAACTACTTATGGACTTGGATGTGGTGATGCGGAGCAGTGATTGCCCATACATCGTTCAGTTTTATGGTGCACTCTTCCGAGAGGTAGGAACACACTGTTTGGGATTTAGCGGAGGAATGAATATCTAGTGGAAATAAGTTAGAGGGTGGCAGGACTAGATTCTGGTCTTCAGTTCAATGTCATGCACCCATAGTCAGTTAATTTCTCAATATTTTAGGATATAGCCATGATAACCTCTACATTAATTTCTACCACTCCTTGTTCCCTTGGTTAAGGGGCAACTCTCATACTTTATTTTAATGGTTGTCATTTATTTTCTTCATTTATAAATGTTTTCTGTTCTTTAAGGACCTGACAAATCAACTGACTTCTAAATATTAACCCTTTTGCTATAGGTTTGGATCAGACGCTTTTGGCCTTGAGTTTCCTCCATGTACCCAACTCTCTTCATTAATACTTTTATTCATTTCTCTTGTCAAATGTATCTACATTTACTATAAGCATTTATTCGTACCCACTCACAACCTTCAGTAAAACTACCAGACATGGAGTTAGCAAGGATAATAGACCTGTATCCAATTCTGTTACGCAGATTTTTATATGGGAACTACAACCCCCATGTCTTGGTCTCATGCTCACATCTCTCCTTTTGGCCTCTGGTTATTCTGTGTCCTGATGTGGAGCATCGCTTCTGTCTCTGATTGTCAGCCTACGTCCTCATTTCCGCTCACCCAGGAATGCAGAGAAGTGGGTTAGGGTTAGGTCCAGGGAGGAAACCTGGCGCATAAGTGAAGCAAACGCCTCACAGTGTCTGGACGTTGGTCATACGTGTGTGGTATTTGTCATACACAAGTGAGCAGGGCTTGAACTGAACTCTTACGCATCCTGAATGCTCTTAGGAAAATGCGACTCTTGTTTTGAACATGACAGGATGAGCTGGTGCTGGTGGGGTTAGGAACTGGGAAGGAAGATCCCTCTCACGCCCTCTCCATTCTGGGAGAGGGTCACAGAGTGTGGTGTTGGGGTTTTTGTTGTCGTTAGTGAAACTCAAACTGTGCTATGTTGTAAGATAGGACTGAATGTAACACTGAGTTGAAGAAATACATGAATCTGATCATTGGACAAGACCTTAGAGGTTAGTCCTTCAATTCTCCACCCAATCCTGACACTTTTATTTATATCTGTGTTCTTAGCAGGTAACTAGTAACCAGCCCATTTCTTTGGTGACACACTAGTTAATCACTGTTAATTCTGGACTCACATCATTTCTCTTTACTTATGTCCTTTGCACTTTTTATAGTATGAGTTGAGTATTTGTTTTATGTGCACACACATTGACTTTGTTAACTGACTTCACCATTTCATATCAGTATTACTTGGGACCACTATACGGTCATGTATCCTGGACCTAATCTCAGCTAGTAAGATCCCGGATCTGGAACTTTCTTCATGTGGTGTAAGAATCTTGCCATCTTTCCTGAACTCTTTTTTCCAAACCATGAATTTATTTATCATAATCCTCAAATCCTCCGGCTCCGTTTCTCTTCAGAGCTTATATAGAGCCGTGGTTATTTACGGATTGCCTGGGTTTTCTCTGCTAAGCAGATGCCATAGTCAACTTTTCCAGGGCTGCGCTCGCTGTCCTAGACTCCCACAGCTCTGTCTTCACCCCAATTCACCTCCGGAGTGCTGAGTATGCCAGTGTATTTCTCACAGTCATTTATTTAATAATTCATTTAAGCAACATTTAAATATACAGCCCCAGGCTAGACAGCGTGGAAGTCTGATTTTCCGAGAAGAAACACAGTTAATGATATCCGCAATTCAAAAGTAGTGACGAACAAAACAAAAAGCTTGCAATACTATCTGAATAGTATCCTTTACTTTAAAATAGAATCTTTTTAAATGTTATGCTTTTTTTCAGTATAAGATGAAAACTTACAAACGATGCAGTTTAGTTGTATAAAGTCACAAAATGTTTAGATCAAGTGAACTTGAACTTCCCCACCAGGTCTTAGAATGGAAGAAATAATAGGTACTTCCTGAGTAATAGGAAAATGAAGTTTTAGAAGCAGAAAGTTCATCTTTAAAGAATGCATAAGCAAAGTGTGTTTCCTAAAGTTTACAGATTAAAAATATTAAACAGATTTAATAAGGGTTTAGAGAAATATTTTTCTTTCAAGATCAATTACTTATAAAATGATTCTTTCTTGGCCTCGTGACCTTGGGTTCCAGTAACTGACATAAAATTCTGGTTCATGACAGGAAAGAATAGAAGTGAATATATATGGTCAGGACTTTTTACCTTAGCACCACTATGCAAGAGACAGATGCTTCTCATTCCTGTCCCTGTTAGAAGCCTTTCACATAACTTATGTGACCACAAGATATCATCGGGTTTTGTTCTGGTTCAATCAGCCATCAATCACAGGGCTGTGAGGTGTGATTTTTATTCTTGCAAGCAGTATATGGAAATTAATCTTGGACCAAAGTACAACTTGGATTTGATCTACTTAAATATGTTAAGACACCTAATTGCACAGAATTCTAAATTCATTTTCAGACTTTGTAAATAGGGAAAAAAAGGGTTTGGTAGTATTGAGACATAAAAGTCACCATCAGCCTATTCCTTATTTAAAGTCCTTTACCTACCCTTTATCTTGTCAATGCTGAAACCTAGAATCACTTAAAACTATCTTTTAACATATAAATTTTCAGAATTTAATAGTAAGGAATTCCTTATTTCACATATCTCTTGAGGTTGGAGAAATTCTAGTGTAGGAAATACGGTTCTGAGTAACTTGCAATTATAAAGTGCATCAGATTATATAAAAGGCAGTGATAGTAGCTGAATTTAGTCGTCATCTCCCTTCCTATCCCCACCTGTTCTTTCCCTTTCCTTCACCCTTGCAAGTTTTAAATACAGCTTCATGAAGGTTAAGTTGACATACGATAAACTGCACATAGTTAAAGCATACAATTTAGCATGTTTGAACAAATTGTATTCACCTGCAGAGTTGTCACCATAATGGAGATAATGAGCCTCTCCATCACTCACAAGTCCCTTGTACCCACAGGTAATCCACACTTCTCTGCGGTCCCTATGCTCGGGCAACCACAGACTGCTCTCTGCCACTATTGGCATTTTTTAGACATTTATGTAAATGGAATCATACTGTGTACACTTAAAAAAATATATATTCTTTTACTCAGCATCACAATTTTGCAGTTCATGTTATAACACGTATGGGAACTTTGTTCCTTTTGGTCGCTGAGTCGTATTACGTAGTAGAATTCCATCATATGGACACAGCAGTTTGTTTACTCATCCACCTGCTGACGGACTTTTGGGTGGCTCTCAGTTTTTTTGTTTTTGTTTTTGTTCTTAATATATATTTTTATTTATTTATTTATTTATTTAGACAAAGAGAGAGAGGGGGAGAGATACAGAGACAGAGAGAGAACTGAACTGGGGGAGCTCCCAGTTCAGCATATGGTTCTGCACGGGCCGGGGCCGGGATTCGATCCTCAGTCCCCAGTTTTGCAAAGTGAGTGCTCAACCCACTGAGCCATCCCGGCTTCCCTGGCTCTGAGTTTTTGTCCGTTACGAGGAAAGCTGCTGTGAGCATTGGCGCACAAGCCTTTGAGTGGGAACCACCCTAGAATGCAGTGGCTGGTTTGTGTAGGTTTAATTTTTAAAAATTGGACAAATTGGTTTCAAAGTGCAGTTGACCCCAACAACTTGGGGGTTAGAGGCCTTGATCTCTGCGCACTCGAAAATCTACATACAACTTTTGGCTCCCCCCAAACATAATGAGAGTCATCCCTCAAGATATGCAGGGGGGTGGTCCCAGGACCCCCCAAATCCTCAGATGCGTAAGTTCCTTATGGGAAATGGCATGGGGCACGGCCATATTTCCCTCCATGGTGGTTATGCAAACTTGTACTGCTGCTAGTCAGTAGCTTGCTTAGTGTGTGGTTTCCATTGTTATGGTGGCCTCCTGGCCCAAGTTGGCCCCTAGAGTTCAGGCATCATGTCCACATGAAGGAAGAGGGGAGGGTTCAGAGGGCTGTGCTGGAGTCATGAACCCACTGTTTGCACTGACCCCTCATCAGCTGCCCTTCTCTGCATATGAGGGGTGATCCACAGACACAGTGAATGTTTAAATAGAGATGTGTATTCATCCTCTTCAGTAGACTCCCTCCTCGCTTCAACACACTCATCCCATCGTTCTGCGTCTTTCTGAAGCGGTTCTGGAAGTCCTCTTTCATGAGCATCTTCAGCTGCGCTGTCATGGCTGCCTCGATGTCTAGAATCAGTTCAAAATGTTTACCCTTTAATGGTCGTTTTGACCTTGGGGAAGAGCCAGAAGGTGCCAGGTCCAGTGAATAAGGTGAATGAGGACACACTATCATGTTTTTTATAGGAAATCATGTTAATGTGTTGTTCGTGATTCATGAATTTATGGCACACCTTAAAACACACCTTCCCTGTAGCCAAGATCCCTGTCTTTCCATTGGATAGCACTTGCAGCAGCGTCCACCATTACTGTATTTTTTGATCACACCTTATAGAACACTGGGAAATGTAGTTTTAGTTGGGCGCATTGTACATAACAAAGGGGCACATGTGTGTGCTGGGTAGGCCATATGCATTTATTGTCACATTTGAGGGCTGTTCAGAAAGTGTCCAGCCATGTAATTTGAAAAATAGAGGCATTTATGGCTGGAATTTTTCTGGACAGCCCTTGTACCTCGATGCTATCATTGGGTATTATTAAAGTTTCATTTTTGGCAATCAGGTGGGATTGAAGTGGTATCTCATTTTTAAATTACATGTCCCTGATTACTGGTGAGGTACAGAATTTTTTACTTGTGTATTAGATTTCCTTCTGTGAATATACCTTTGCCATTATTCTATTAACTTTTGTCTTTTCCTAATTAATTTAGCATATGCTTTATTATTCAGGCTACTACTCCTGTGCTTCTTTACATCCCAATAAATGTTTTCATGTTATCTTTGAACTTTGGGTATGGTGTCCTTTATCATACAGAAATATGCATTATATTGGAGTTAGAATGAACAGGTCTTATCCTTTGTGATTTATTCTTTTC
The DNA here is from genome assembly GCA_004027555.1 of Craseonycteris thonglongyai. NCBI lineage: Eukaryota > Metazoa > Chordata > Mammalia > Chiroptera > Craseonycteridae > Craseonycteris > Craseonycteris thonglongyai. Next base: position 145,096 of record PVKE010000017.1, on the reverse strand, counting down.
ATGTAGAGTTTTTGGGAAGAAATTTTCTTCCTACCTTTAAGTCAGGAAGAATTCTTATAAAAACATTTTAAACATTTGCTTTTCAAAAAATGCGCTTGGGAGTTTTGTGTGTTTATTTGTGAATGATTTGATGTAATAGTCTTAACTTTTTCTCTGAATGGAAGGCCACGCTCAGGGGCACGCACTGAATATTACCCCCTTTTGCCAATGTTTGCTTTGCTGCATCTATCACTAACCAAATTTCCGTTATGTGCGTGGCCTTCTGAACCTCTCCCCTTGGCACATTTACCCCCATCAACACCATCTTTTATGGTGATAGCTTTATACACAGTCTTTATCTAGTAGATAGGTGAGTCCTCTTCCTTGAAATTTGTGTGAGTTATTCTTGACTCTACTTTTCTATATACGTTTTAGGATCAGCTGATAGAGGTGCATGATAATTTTGATTAGAAATTAATTGAATTCTTAGACTTAATGTGGGGGAATTTGGCGTCCTTATGTTCTTGAGTCTTCACCTTCATAAGACTGCTTTGCCCCTCTGGTCAGGTTGTTGTTATGCCCTTTAGTAACATTTTACATGGTTTTCATATATATTTTGCCTCTTCCTAGGTGCTTTCCAGTTTTTCTTGTGAGGGTGTCCTTTTAAACACCTGATTTTCTAAGTGGTTACTGTTGGTATATAAGTTCTTAGTTTTATCTGGATCTTGTCTGTAAGAATCCTTATCTTGATCTTAGTATTTCAGTTTTCTTCTCTACCTTTCCTTTTGGTAAATCCATATTCAGTCATTTCTGCTTTGGCATTTTAATCCCATGGTTCTTCCTTCTTTTCCTTGAACATGAAAGTAATGTCCCTGTCATTGTTCAGTGAGGCAGCTCTGACCATTCCATTAGTTCTTTTAATGTAGCTCATTGCCATTGTCTGTCCTCTCGTTGTCTCTGTCCAAAAGCGACAGCCAGGAGAAAGAAGTTTACGGTAGGGTTCGGGCCTTGGAAACTCCGACGGTTCCCCTCTCTGGCACTCACTGCGCCCTCGTTTCTCCTTTTCTCACCAGTTCCCAGTTTTCTGCTTACCCTTTGTTTGCTCTGTTCCCGAGTCTGTCTGTCTTTTGGGCTTGCCTTTTATTTTTCCACCCTTTTTCCTTCTCTCTTCATTTTCTTAATAGTTTTTAGCACCTGCTAGGCACCTTCTTTGTACTTTACGAGTTAACTCAGTTGACCTTTATCAAGGATGGTGGGGCAACCCCATTTCACAGATGAGGAACAGAGGGGCCCCAAGCTTATCTAAGTAAAAATGAGGAGCCTTTCAGATCTGCTACCAGTGATCTTTCCATCTCTCTCTGCTACTGAAGTTCAGATCCTCCCTTAATATTTTTCTAAGTGGGTAAGTGCGCTATCTTTTTTTATGTTAAAATTTTTTTTTTAACAAATCCATCAAGATGGTGATGTCTTTAGATTAAAATAAATTCAAATGTGTGTTTTGGGTGGAGGGTGTTAACTCAGTCTTTTCTGAGAGTCATGCGGCAAGAATACTCAAAAGAGAAAGAGACAGAAGAAAAACTTAAAGAAAATATAAGTAAAACCTAACTGTGTCAGATAGTCTTTACAAACACATATTCTCTGGAACCATGAGGCTACATGAATGCTCAAGCAGGTGGTCCTGTTGTAAGAATGCTGTCACTCTTCTCAGTACCCATCACTCGGTACTCAGTACTCAGAACTCATCGCAGCACATGCTTCTACAAGTTAGTATCCCTGCATTGCAGGTGTTAACAGCAGAAAGGAGTTCTGTAAACTGAATCCTATTCATGGCTCTATCACTGATTAGCAGTGTTGTTGTGGGCAAGCCATGCTACTCGTAAGGGCATTAATCTCTCACATAATCAATCCAGGTCAGACATGAGCTGTTGGAGTGTAGGGGTAGAAAGTCTCAGGATACAGCTGGATCCATGAGTTAGCAACAGCATCAAAATTGTTTAAGGGAAAGCTGGGATGGCTCAGCGGGTTAAGTACTCACCTTGTAGCCCTGGGGTCTGAGGATCGAGTCCCGGCCCCAGCCTGTGAGGACCTGTATGCTGAATTGGGGTGTGGCCCCCCGTTCAGTTCTTGCTGGGGTGAGCTTTCCATGTTCAGAGGCCCCCAGTTCGGCCCCCAGCTCGTGAGGGTGTGCATTCCATGTGGGAGGCCCCCAGTTCAGTTCTTGCCCCCCGGTTCAGCCCCTGGCTCACGGGGGCGTGCCTCCCATGTAGGAGGCCCCTGGTCCAGTTCCCGCCCTGTGTGTCCCCCGCCGACCCATGTGGAACAAAACCATGTTGAAAACTTGATGACGTACCGCTATGGATACTGCTCTGCCGCCCCATCCCCCCTTCTGTGTCTCTGTCTCTCTGTCAAAACAGTAAAATAAATCTTTAAAAAAATTGTTTAAGATCATTTTTGTCATCATCCTGACAGCTGTTACACTCTCATAGACACTTTGTAGTTCTTGTTCATACATGCAGACACTTCTACAGTGTTCTAATTGTTGTCTCTGCTGATAGTCTGTTTTCTCATGCATACTTCTCAGTGAACTGTGTAGTTTTCACAATTATTTAATTTTAAATAATCCTTTTAATACTGGAACGTGGAACGTTTCTTCTTCTGAGATAGTTTAGTGGTTTATAGTTTTGTTTTGTTTTGTTTTTTGCTTTTCTTTTTGTAACTTATGGACTATTAGTTTAAGTTGGATTTTCAGTCATGGGCTGACTCTATCTATGGGTATAAACACTTATTTCTCTTGTGTTATCACATTGCCTTCAGACTGCTTTAAAACACTCTAATGCTGCCAACAAATTTTTAATTACTCAGTTTCATGGCCAGCATTCATTAATTTAAGGGATATTTATTGAGCCCCTATTCTGGTTGAGTGTATGTTCTAATGGAGAATACAGATGAAAAGCATAGTAAATAAGAAAATTATATTTCATATTAAGATGATAAGGGTTATATAAAATACAACAGGGTACGGGGATGCCAAGAGGGTGACGACTTGTATTTTAAATCGGTTTAAATGTTAGCCATTGACATGGCATTTGAACAAAGGCTTGAGGCACTGGGTTTGCTTTATGTAATTTTTTTTTTTTACTAATTTAAGAAGTTTTATAGTATCTTAAGATTACTAATATCTTAAGTGTAATGAGAATGAATAGGTTCCCATATAGTTTCTATTTTGTATGTGTAATTATGGCAAAAATTGAAATTTTAATAAAAGCACTAAACTATTTCATGTAAGACTGTCCCTGTCCTTAAATTAAGAGTATAGAAAATTGGGCAAATAAGTTTGTGTTTAAACATGAGGAGAAGACTCTATTCAGGACCTTAATAGGAACCAAAGAATACCACTAGCACGAGACTGAAAACAAAACAAAAAGGAAGATTGTTTTTTCTCTAATTGTATTCTATTTTAAGTAAAGATGATATTTAATAAGATGTATAAAAATAACATATTTGTTGTTTTGTAGGGTGACTGTTGGATCTGTATGGAACTCATGTCTACCTCGTTTGATAAGTTTTACAAATATGTATATAGTGTATTAGATGATGTTATTCCAGAAGAAATTTTAGGCAAAATCACTTTAGCAGTAAGTACCTGGTTTTCAAATTGTTCCTCTTAGACATAAATACGTGAAGGTGACACAGGAGTTTTGAACGCTCTTGCCTGACTGCCCTTCACAGGATGCTCTGAACTTTCCTGGAAGATCATTTGTACCAGGAAGAGACAGAAATCACTCTGTGGGGGAAATTAACACAAGTCATAAGGACGATTTTCAAAAGATGGTCTTCATAAATACTACAGTCTTCTTTTCAGTAAAATCACAGTGAACCAGAATAGATTGTGCTGTAAATAAGACTAGAAAAACAATTTTCTGTTCTCTTTCCCCTGTTGCTTAAACTGTTGTTAAATGTTATATTATCACAGTTATCCCCGAATAAAATCAGAATCACAGCAGTCTCCTTGAAGGCCTTTAATTAAAACTCGCAGACAAAGTATTATGTCCTGTGGTTTAAGATTTGGACTACCCAGTCTAAACTATATGCATTTTTGACTGGCAATTTTAGTAACCAGCATTACTACCAATCTGGTCATTCACTTTCACCAGAATGCCAAAAAGAAGAGAGGTTCCTTTCTGTATATATGTTTACAGTTTTGAAAGTGAATTCACAATCAGTTCATTTCTTGCTCATCTGTTAGTTGACAAAGATTGCTCACAATTTTTTTTTTCCCAAAAAGAAAGAAAGAAAAAAGTTTTTTTCTGACAGTAAAATTAGTAAGATTCTTAGAACTCTGGGAATCTGAGCTAATTAACTGACCTGGGTCAGTGGATGTGTGAACTAAATTATATAGGAACTTTTAAGATAAATATCCTGGTTGCATGTAATTTCCTATCTCTTCCTTCCCATCATCCTCCACCTCAAATACAGTTACTTGTTAGTTACCATTTGATTCTGTTTGATCACTAATGATAATAAATGTGAAAATATATAGACCATTTCTGAACTGTATTTTAATTGTGACATATGTATGTATGTGTATAAATGAAATTTCAAAAATCAGATTAAAACATATAGTCATTATAATCTTAAGATTCATCAGTTTCATGTTAATATTTTAAATTATTTAGCTGAATTAATGCTTAAATTTAAAGTTTTATGAGCTAAATGTTTAGTGACATACCCTTTTATGTAACTTTATAGAAAGAAGTTGAGTTATACTAGAAACTTGTTCATTAGTCAGACAGAATAGGAAATTTTATATTGATCAAACCTTTCTCCAGTATACCAAACCCAGTATTATCTTGGAACTTGTTAGTATTCGTAATAATTATTATATAATGGAACAATAGTAACACAGTGATAATTAGCTAGTGGTTTTTGAATGTGTATTTGCATCAGGCCAAGATCTTCTGACATTAAACTTCATAGCAACTCTCTGTGGTAAATAGTGTAACCCTGTTTTTACAGATGACAAATCTGAAATGTGGAAAGGTTAAGTAATTAATTTGCTTTGAAGTTTATGCAGTTTTAAGTGGTAAATGCTTTAAACACAGTCAGCCTGATCCCAGAATCCTGCTCTTAACCACTCAGTGACAGGGTGATGATGAAGTTGGAAACATAGATAAAACTATTGCATATTGCAATATGTGTAATATAGATACACTAGTAAATCACGTGTTACATATTTACCGATGTGTCTAGACCTGGCGATCTCCCTTTATGTTAAACACAACATTTAAAATCACTCTCTTCTTGCTAATTAATAACCCAATGAGCACTCAAGCTGAACTGTTTGGAACATGTTCTGCATTCCTGCTGCCCAGAAGCTGGGGGACAGTAGAGAGTTGACTGTACCCTGTTCTTTATTTAGTTCTCCTTTAGTCTGAGGTTGTAGACATTTTAGCTCAAGTCTCAGTTCCCTCTATTCCTAGAGAAATCTCTGAATTTCTGATCATAAACAGTGATCAAACAACAGGATAAATTCTGGATAAATTGCCATAGTGGCTGAGCCGATAGACTTTGGCTCTGTAAAAACTACGGTGAAGGCTCAGCATCCAATGAGGGTGAATGATTTTGAGAAACTTCGAATTTGGAAAAATATACAGAATTAGGGCTGATAGTGGAAATAGCCCATTGGACTTTCTTGCACTACATATTTCTATTAAAAAATTTGAAGGGATAAAAATATTACATAACTTGTTAATTACATCAATAAAAATTAAAAGTTTTGGGGTATATTTTAGCTTTCAGAAAACAGCATTTAAAGGCAACTAAGTTTTCAGATTTAAAATTCGAATTCAGCATCTGCCATTAACATAAAAAAATGGGCAGAATTTTGAGACATTAAGCTTAGAAGAATGCAAAAGGCCTTCTACTTATGATATACTGTTGAGCTGTGTGATTAAAAGGAGATTGTTTATCTGTCTCTGCTTTCTCTCCCTAGACTGTGAAAGCACTAAACCACTTAAAAGAAAACTTGAAAATCATTCACAGAGGTGAGTATAGGGTTGTTTTTCATATAACATTTTTCCTTAATAGGAAAAAACTATTGAAAATTACAGTACCACTTTCTAGCAAAGCATAGGTATCCTAAAACTTTATAATTTGGGGTTTTGTTTTCCTTTGGGATGTCTATACATTTTAGTCTAACTTACTAGTATGTTGGGCTTAGAAACTGGAAGAGATTTTGCTGTAAGTTCTTATTGCTCTTAGTTGAGATCTAACTATTCATTTGCCTGACAATTAGTGTTTCTCTGTATATATGATCAAAGTGTCGAGATGGTCCTGTGGAGATTCCAAGACATATCAGAGGAGAAGTGCCCTTGAGCATTTTAAAGGCATGCTACTGTTATCAAATGTTTCTTCTCTACTTTCGAGGATATTTTTGCAACGTTGAGAGAGATTCTTTAACTAGTATTGTACGTTGGAATTCCTCTAAAACATTGGTATTTGTGACATCAGTTATCTTGGCCTTAATTAAACACAGGTCCAGATTTTTTGAACATTTGATGTAGCTCTATTGGAAGACAATGGGGATCCTGAATTTAGTTCAGCAAATAGATTAACTAGGTGCTCCGTTTGTTGCTGTGACATCTTCAGAGTATCGGGTGGCTTTGGAAGAGGTGCACAAGTCCACCGTTCTCAGCACGTCAGTAGTGGACAAACCTAAGATAATATGTGCGTGTGTGTGATTGAGCCTGATCGGATAGAGGACAGAAAGTCAAGGGCCAGATTCAGAGAAGTGGAAAACCTTGACTTCTAAGAAACATAGTTTCTAGTGGTTACAGAAATGAGTAATTGGGGGCATTTATTTAAGTAATGTTAGTTTGGGGTTAACCCTGAACCGTTGGAATTAGTTCACCTTGAATATTTCACTTACTTTTGCCTGGCTTAATGCTTGTTTAAAATAACATTAGATAGGCTTATTATTTTCTCTTTTGGCCTAAAATCATGTAGGGTTAGGTCCCTAAACAAAATTATTTTGTTTTTCTCATTGTTCATTTTGCTTGTGTTTTGGGGTTTTCCCTCCTTTGGGGGCTGTGTTTTGCAAGTATGAGAGTATCACCTTTACCTTAGGGATACTCGGTCACCCCGACCACAGTAAAGGGCTAAGGCAGTGCCCAAGGAGGAGTAGAAGAAAAGGGAAAAGCTTCAAAAAGAGCTTTGCTTTTCCTGTTAATCAACTGATGCATTTATAGCAGTCTTTTTATCAGTTAGGATCAGTTAGGTTTTCGCTAACTGATTACAGTGCTTTTGATCACAAGCAACAAAGTCCTAATAACTGGCTTAAATGTCAAGGAAATTCATTATTCTAGTGTAATAAACCCAAAGATAAGGTGGCTCCCAGCACAGTGAGATTAGGGCTCATAGTTCCTCCCTCATGTGTTGGCGCCGTCCTCGGAGTGGGCACAGCTAAAGCAGGTGCCCAGTGTCCCACCTGGATGTGCCAACCTCTGAAAGAAGCACTCTCTTCCGGTGGCTGTCTTAGGAGCAGGGAAACCTTCCTGATAAGCCTCTCTCTTGTTTTCTCTTGTCATTCACCAGAATGGCCTCATGCCCTTACCTAATGTAGCCCCTGGCCAGGAACCTGAAACTATGGGTAGAGCTACTCAGAGGGAAGGATGCTTTCATCCATACAATGCAGGCTCCATTTGAAAGGACACATGGTTAGGGGCGCATGGTTAGGGATGGTTGTTTGATAGGCAGTCACGGATGTAAGATCTTTTCTGGAATCTTTTGTAGGTCACTTTTTGAGTCAGACAGAATTTTTTTTTTGTATCCTATATTTATTTTTATCTTTACTTTTTTATTCCCCAAGCCGCCTAGTAACAACAAAAGGGATAGAAGGATTAAGATAGGGAGAGAGAATTCGTGAGCAAAGGCTGGTAATTGGCCAGATAGCACTGGCCGTGAGCTGATTGTCAGTGAGGAACAGGCGATAATCTAGGGACCAATTTGGCAAGACCATATCAAACCTGTAGACCCAAATGGAATGGATTGGGCTTTCTCAAAGTGGCAGGAAAGCACAGACACTGGGAGTGGTAAAAATGAATCTGGGTTCTCAAGCATGACTCCTAAAGGGTTAGTTGGGAGAAATTAGATGAAGCCATCTAAAATAAGAACAATCTCTCACATAGAAATAATTATTAGGTAGATGCATTTATTGTGTATAAATAACACTCAGGCACTGCATTAGCTGTTTTAATTTACTCAGCCGCAATAATTACGAACTGTTGTTTTCATTTTGTGAATAAGGAAATTTTGGTTGCTACCCAAAGTTCACAGGTCACATTGTGAATTTCGGACCCAGATTTTGAACCTTGGCCTCTCTGATCCCAAAGCTTGTGGTCTTTTAAATGTACTGGATTGGATACTTTTCTAAATTAGACCAAGTTCTCCTTTAAATTGTAGGTTTATGATTTGCATGCTTTGTATTTAGTTCTATAGTCTTTGACACATACTGTGGAGTAGTTTAATGTATTCCTGCAGATTAAATTCATTCTTCATGTTTTGACTGTTAAGTGTTGAATTTGAAACAAGTAACTGAATGTACATCTCTCGAGAAAACAAGGATAACACTATAGAATGCCTAAATTTATTGTGTAGAATTTTTTGATGCTGACTTTTTAAGCACTGGCATTCAGAAAACTGTTTTCTCATGTTTCTCATCTATACCTGAATTTGAAGGACTTGTTCACTGATGCTGTCTAAGGTTTCAGCATTCCTGCTTACAGTACTTCACCATATATATCGCGCATTGGATTGATTACTTATTTGTACACTGAATGATACCTGTCTCTTGCAGATATCAAACCTTCCAATATCCTTCTGGACAGAAGTGGGAATATTAAACTCTGTGACTTTGGCATCAGCGGGCAGCTGGTGGACTCCATCGCCAAGACGAGAGATGCCGGGTGTCGGCCATACATGGCAGTAAGTGCGCAGCCCGCCCTTCTTGCTGGACAGCCACTGCACGCGGAGTCTGGCCCTCGGCGCTGTCCTGAGGACGCCGCCTTGGGCTCTGCTGCCTCACCATGTTGCAGCATCTTCCTTTTCCCGAAGGCCCCGGCTCGGGTTTCGGCTTCGCCATGCAGCTTCGCACACTTACCCTACCTGTTTCCCTGTCTCACTGTTCCTCCTACCTGGTACTTAGCACCTGGGTCTTCTCCGATTGCTGTGTTTTCATTCTCTTCCATTCTACTCAGCCACCAGATGGCTAGTTCTCAGAAGGACTCTGTGTTTCTAGCACTGCCTGTGTGCTATGTGGACGGTAGTAGACAACATGGTAGTGGACATGTTGACTGTGTGTCTTCAGTTCCTCAGTCATGCTTTTCCCAGTGAGAGAAGAATGGGAAGGCTTGAGTTTCTAGTAGAGCTCAGTGTGTCTTCTAGTCTGAGGCTGTGTTGTGACTGTTGGTCTTCTCTTCTTTGGAGGTGGCGGAAGCCCCCTGGCAAATGCAAGCGGGGAGGCCTCCAGTATTTCCTGACCTGAGGCCTCTTTCCCTTCTGGGAGACAGACGTGCCCTATCCTTCTGCACATACCAGACTCATCCAATCCCAGTGTATCTGCATGCACTGTCCCAGCAGCCTGCATTTGGATCTGTATTTCACTGGAAGCTTAGTGTCTATATTCATCATTCTCCCTAGGAATGGTTGCCTCCCTTAATGTGACCATGGCTCTCAGGTTTCTGTTTCAGTCTTTAAAGCCTCTTTTAAACTAAACTAAAGATTAGCTTAAACTTGAATAAAAAATCTTTCTCCTTTTATTTCTTAGTTTCCTTCAGGATTTATAGATCTCCAAACCCAGTGCTACAAGCAATAGAAAAGGGAGAGCCATCATAGGCGACATACTACAGCTTGTGTGACCCTGTTTATGGATGGGCAGGCTTAGTGCTACTCCAGAATTCACACGTATTCAAAAAATTGAATACTTTTTATTTTCAGCATTATTTGAAGGTAAATTTTACATCAACTGTTCTTTCTCTTTTCACTTACCTATCAATCTAAAATAATGTAAGGGACAATATTACATGTATATTTTGCACATGATCTAATACCTATACTCTGGTCATTGTACTTAAAATTTTTAATAGTATTTTAGAATTGTTAACAATTTTCATTACCTTTGTTTTGTTACATCTCTTTGTGTCACCTTTTCTACAAATGAAAATGTCTATGGTAGAAGTGGTTGGTGGTGGTGGCGTGTGTGCTGATGGCATAAACTTATGTTATTTGATCTTTCTTCATTTTATGTAGGTGTTTGTATACAGCTACAGTTTCAAGTTACAAAATTTTTTGAATTTTATAAATGGTGACATTCAGTGTTATCATTTTCATTCATCTCATTTTCGGATGTTTTCTTCCTTGACCCTTGGTTGTTTAGCTGTGTTGTTTAATTTCCATATATTTGTGAATTTTTCAGTTTTCTTTTTGTTATTTATTTCTAGCTTCATTCCATGTGTTCAGAGAAGATACTTTGTATGATTCAGTCTTTTTAAATTTGTTGAGACCTGTTTTGTGGACCACCATATGATCTGTCTTGGAGAATGTTCCATGTACATGTGTGTCCTGCTATTGTTGGGTGACTTGTTCTGTGTGTCTGGTAGGTTTAGCTGGTTTATATTGCTCACGTCCTCTGTTTCCTTATTGACCTTCTTGTCTAAATGTTCTATCCATTATTCCAAGTGGGGTACTGAAGACTCCATTAATTCTATTAATTCACACTATTTCTCTCTTCAGTTCTATCAATGTTTGCATCATTTGTTTTACAGCTTGCTTGTTTAGTGTGTATATGTTTATCATTGTTATATCTTTTTTATGAATGACCCTTTTATAGACATGTATTGACTTGTCTCATGTTAAAAGTTTTTGACTTAAAGACTGTGTTGACTAAAACTATGAGTATAACCATCCCAGCTCACTTTCAGTTATTATTCCATTGAGTATCTTTTTCCATTCTTTCTCTTGCAACCTATTTATACTTTTGTATTTACAGTGAGTCCTTTAGAGGCAGCAAAGTAGGATCATATTTCTTAAATCATTCTGCTAATCTCTACCTTTTGGTTAGAGCATTTAATCACTAAAATAATTACTGATAAGCTAGGGCTTCTGCCATGTCTTTGTTCCCTATTGCTGCCTGTTTTCTGTTGTATGCTTTTTTAAAAAAGATTTATTTTTATTATTTTTGACAGAGAGAGACAGAGACAGAGAAAAGGGGAGGGCCCAGAACAGTCTCCATAGTTGCACATCATTGGTTTTTCCACATAGTTTCATCCCACAGGTGGGCACAGGGCTGCACAGGGCAGGAACTGGGCCGGGGTCTCACCCTGGTGAGAACCGAACTAGGGGCACTCCTCAGTTCAGCATATGGGTCCACTCGGGCCAGGGCCAGGATTCGATCCTCAGTCCCCAGGGCTACAAAGTGAGCGTTTAACCCACTGAGCTATCCCGGCTTCCCCTGTTGTGTGCCTTTTTGATTTTATTCTTATTCCTCTTCTGTATATTTTATTTTATTTTATTTAACGTTTTTTTTCAAGATTTATTTTATTGTTTGAGAGGTGAGAGAGAGACAGAGAGACAGAAAGATAGAAAGATAGGGGGAGGGTCCAGAGCAGTCTCCATAGTTGTACATCATTAGTTCTGACATGGTTTCATTCCACACAGGTGGATGTGGGGCCGTGTGGGTGGTTCCGGAACCGAACTGGGGACCCTCCTGCATGGGAGGCGAGAACCTTTGCCGCCATCCTGGCAGTCACCAGTTGTTCCCAGTTCAGCATGTGGGTTTGCACCGGCTGGGGCTGGGATTCCGTCCTTGGACCTTGTGATTGCAAGACAAGTGCCCAACCTGTTGAGCTATCCCAGCATTCCCTGAATATATTTTTTAGATATTTTCTTAATGGTTACCATGTTCATTGCAGTTAATATCCTAAATTTATAACAATCTAGTTTGAATTAATATCAGCTTAGCTTCAGTGTACCTTTCTGCAAATAATTTTTGCCTTTTTTTTGATTTACTAAGTTTGTGTGCACATCTGTGTGTGAGAATATATGTGTATGAGAGGGGATGAGAATGAATTAGGAATGACTGTTAAATCTTATTAAATGCCTTTTTGGCATCATTCAGTACATGATGAAATGTTTCTCTGTGTAGCTGTTGTTATAATTATAGTAACATACATTTCCTGTGGTTGAACCAGTCTGGCAGTCCAGAAACAATCCCTATATGGCTCATTGTATGTTTCATGTATTTTTATATTTGCTATGTGAAAATTCATGATTTCTGCATTAGAATGTTTAAGTGAGATTGGTTTATAGTGTACATTGTAAAAGTTTTAAAAATTGAAATGGGAAAACTTTTGCTTTTATTTTATTCATAGAGCAAAAAATTAGTGATCCTCTGTTAAGCAAAAACATATCTTGGGCTTCTCTGAGCTCAAAGTTTTCCCCAGATGTCATAAGCCCCTTTTAATTTTATTCCTAAGAGATTCATGTGTTTGGATGCTACTGTTATCAATGAAATTGAAAAATATAGTTTCACTATTTTGCTATTCTTCGAGGTAAATACGGCCGCTTTTCAGATTTTGACTTAAGCTCGCCGGCTTCGCCATTAATTTTAGTAGACGTCTTCTGTGGAAACAGCTGTAAGAATTCAGATCTCTGCGTAAAGGCAGTGCTGTTTGTCTCCCTGCCTGTGTACTGGCTACGACCTCCAGTAATGCTGAGCAGAAGCAGTGCTTTGTAAATGGACGCCATCCATTGATTTTCAGATAGGAAGCCAGTTTCTTATTCCTGAGATAAACTCCACTTGGTCACGTGTGGCTGGATTAGATTTGCTCGTATTTTGTTAAGAATTTTGGCGTCTGTGTTTATGACAGACTGCTGATTGTGTTATAATATCTTGGTTAGGTTTTCATAATGATTACACTGACCTCATAAAATGAGTTGGGAAAGCATGCCCTCTATTTTGTTGGGGGAAAAAAAGTGTCAGACTGTTGTTTCTCCTTCACCAGTGAACCCATCTGGGGCTGGACATTTCTTCATGGAAAGGGTTTTATAAACAAATTCATTGAAAAATAGTTTTAAGGCTGTTCAGATTTCTGTATGGCTTTTGCTGGATTTTCATATTCAAAATATGTCCGTTTCATCTGTTTCTGTAAGATCAATAGTAACGTCCCCTCTTTCATTCTAATTTTGCAAATTGAGCCTTCTCTCCTTTCTTTGTTGTTAGTGTAGCTAAAGGTTTGTCAACTTTGTTGATCTTTCCGAAGTTGTTGGTCTCCATTTCACTTATTTCCACTCTGCTTTTTATTAACTTCTTACTTCTACTTCCTTTGGATTTAGGTCTTCTTTTTCTAATTCTGTAAAGCTGTAAAGTTAGATTATTAATTTTTAATCTGTCTTCTCATAATATATGCAGTTAGTGCTAAACATTTCCCTCTGAGCACTGCTTTTGCTGCATTCCACAAGTTTTGGTAAGTTGTAATTTTATTTCCACTTAGTTCAAAATGTATTTTACATTTTCTTAGACTTTTTCTGTGGTGCATGTGTTATTTAGAGGTGTGCTGTTTAATCTCCAACTATTTGGGGATTTTCCAGCTATCTTTCTGTTACTGACTTCTACTGTAATTACTTACTGGCCTGAGAACACGCTTTGCGTGATTTTAATATTTAAAAAAAAGGTGTGTTCTTATGGCCCAGAACATGGTCTGGGTTAGTGAATGTTCTGTGTGAGCTTGAATAGAATGTGTGTTCTGCTGGTATTGGATGGAATGTTTTCTCTCTAGATTGGGGATTTTTATGTAATGTCTTAGCAGGTAAATAAATATATTTGCAACTAAAAACAAAGTAAACAGCTTCCAGTGAAAAATTATGCAGCCACAGTATTCCTGTTCAAAACGACATGCATAGGTCTCCAAATGAGTCATTGCGGACAGGCAGAGAAGGTAGCGCAGTCGACTGTACGCTTCTCTGGGCCTGGCTCTCCCAGCAGCTCCTCCCAGTCTTAGCGCAGGACCCACTGCCTGCTTGTGCCCTTCCCTCACCACCCCCCGCCCTGCTTTTCTGCTCCCAACACACCGTGAGGACTATGGTCTCTTACTTCCAGGGAATGTGAAGATGCCCCCTTCACAGACATCGCTGGAAACGACTTTGCTATTTATATGACAGGACAATACATTACTATATTGGCAATGTTTCATTTGATTAAAAATGCATAATCACATGCATAATGCTAAATTCAGCTTCAGGATGAAGAATGGGTAAAATAAATATAATCAGTTCGGCTCCTATTTGCTTTTGTATCTCAACTATATTGCACTATGGTCTTATTCACTGAAACAAAGAAGACTTAGTCCTATCCACCTCCTCTCCCCAACCCCCGTGACCCTAACTTGCTTCTAATCTGACCCTGCAGTTCTTTATTTTGTCCATTTGTCCAGATTTCTTCCTCTGTCTCCGTTTGTCTGTTCTCAGCTTCCGTGCCTGCGAGTCCTTAGAGGGAAACATGACAGGAGTTGCTTTATGGTCCTTTATGGAGGAAGCCATCGAGTTTGGTTTTGCTCTGCTGTTGGTTGTTTTTAATGATGGCGTCCCATTACTCCCCTCCTGACCTTGGCACAGATTCCTCTGGGAGTGGGCTGGCTTTTGGGCACCCTGCCCAGCTATTGCTTCTATGTAATGAATAACTCAGGGGCATGCGTAATTAATGACTCAGGGGTGTGCACAATTAATGACTGCAGCTTCTCCTTGTTTTCCAGCCTGAAAGAATAGACCCAAGTGCATCCCGCCAAGGATATGATGTTCGCTCTGATGTCTGGAGTTTGGGGATCACATTGGTAAGTTTATGTTGACCCCACCTTGTCACTGGTCACAGTGACAAGTTCCCTCATAGGAACAGCTTCTTATCTCGCCTGGTCTTTGGTTTTGTTTCTATATTTCATTCCCCCATGGTTATAGTCACAGGGACTATTATCTTCTAGTTGAAAAAGGTAAAGCTTTATGCCTTAAAAATCAAGCCAGAGTTGATTATGTCCCTCAAGCTTTCATGAAGTGCCAGGGCACATGAGGGCAGTCACTCTGGGTCCCTTAGCCCCACATGTGGGAATGAGCTGAAGATGGTATCTTCTGGGAAAAAGGCCTCCCCAGACCAGCTTTCCATGTGTGGATCACTCGATACGTACTTGATAACTTCCCTTTCAGTGCATAAACTAGCTGTGTAACATTTGACTAATTGACAAAATCAAATCTAAGCTGGAGAAACTCAAACAGTTTTCTCATATAGTGCCTTGTCCCATATGCCATCTTCCTCTCTCAGAAGCTTAGAGCCTCATCCTATTAAGACGTCTATCACCTATTTGCACATATGAATAAAATGGGATTTAGATCATGCTGCAGAGTTAGATGTTTCTTGAAAATAAGCACAATTTCTAGGTTTTCATTATTCTTATAACACAGTGGGAGAAAGATGAGAATACAGTTCACAAATGTTTTTGCCCCTTGACATATTGGGACATACGTCCGTTAGAGTTTTCAGATCCGTTTGGTGTGGTTCAGAGATAATGCCTCGAGCATCATTATTGGGGTTCATGGTGGACAATTTGACCCTGACTTGGTTTCTTCAGTAATAGTAATACCTGGCTATGGTTGCACTGTAACTACAGAATGGCTGCAGACCAGGATCTACACGTCATTTTCTTAGAGTTTGGGCTTTCTGTGTGTTAAATGTTCTTTTGCCTTAAAAATGAATTTGACCACTGTTCTGGACCTGGCCTTCATTCAGATTACTATAATTGTGCAGCTATTGTACTAAAAAAGTTCTAGAACTGGCCTTCTGGAATCCTCCGTACAAAGGAACCAGAGCCAGAAGATGCCTCCAGCGTGCATCGTGGGGACGTTGTCCGGACTGAAGTTTAGTGTTTCCTTTTAGTCCAAGTCCTTGATTTTTTGGTTGACACAGAATTCCCTATATTATCTTGATTCTAAGTATCACTTCCAGTTATCTTGACCTGAAGGGTTCAATTCAAGGATTTTACAAGTTTTGCTTAAAGTTTGGATTTCAATGGGGCCATTCTATGAGGAGCCGTCAGTAATGCCTCAGTGTGTTCTGCTTTCTCCTCTGTGCTGTCTTTAGTACGAGCTGGCCACGGGCCGATTTCCTTATCCAAAGTGGAATAGTGTATTTGATCAGCTAACACAAGTCGTGAAAGGAGACCCTCCACAGCTGAGTAATTCTGAGGAAAGGGAATTCTCCCCAAGTTTCATCAACTTTGTCAACTTGTGGTGAGTACTTGATTTACAAAGACTCGAACACTTGGTGAGCACAGTGAGGTCTACATAACCTTGGCAATGTCGGTACTTTGTAGCCTTCTTCACACTACGCTGCCTTCTGTGCTGGGGCTCCACATGGCTGTGGCCATGTGGAAGGTTCCAGAAACCTGGGGAGACTGTGCTCTTGTCTTCCACTACTCAGGCACTAGTGAGAATCCATGTGAGTGGTGCAGAAGCTGCTACCTTTAGATTTCTAGGACCT
Source organism: Craseonycteris thonglongyai (assembly GCA_004027555.1). Lineage (NCBI taxonomy): Eukaryota > Metazoa > Chordata > Mammalia > Chiroptera > Craseonycteridae > Craseonycteris > Craseonycteris thonglongyai. The sequence goes on along the minus strand of PVKE010000017.1, from coordinate 128,541 downwards.
TGTACAGGAACTAACAGCCAGGGTGAGACTTGACCGTCTTATTCTGCTGCACTTCTAACAGTGAGATTGAACCACATCACCTGGAAGCTTTTAGTAAGTCAGGACCTTTCCAGGTCAGACTTGCAGGGTGGACCTCTGCTGACATAACAGGTCACACAGGGTGTGTATAGTGGAGTCAGGCCCAGAGCTCAGCTGGTAGACCTGTACATCTGAGACCTTATTCCAGGGAAGGTGTGAAGCCCACCTCTGTTAAGGTTTATTCACTTTCAACGTGTGTGTGTGTGTGGGTAGCCCATAAGAATAAATATATGCAGATGTGGCAGTAATGCATTTGTGCATTGTGCTGTTTCAGTCTATATTTTAAATACAACCGGTTTTATCATTTAACTTTTTGGTAATTATTGTTTATCCATGGTGATTTAACAATAAGATATGATTACAAGCAAAAAGCCAGAGCGTTTAGTATATCTTTTCATTCTTGAAAATGCTTTTTTTCTCATGTTTTGTTCTCACCAGGAATGCTGTTTCCTTCTGTTTACATCCTTATAAAACTTATCATCTCCTCTAACCAAATTCTCCATCCGTGCTGGTTTTCAGAGGGGAGAGCAATCCCTCGAGATTTTGTAGGTAGAAGGCAAGCCAGCCATAAGGGTGACTCAAATCGGCTGCTGCTTCCTTTTAGAAAACAATCTATTTTTATCAGTTTGCACACATACATGCATTTTATATAACTGCATAAATGTGATCATTGTATATATTCCATTTTAATGAAATATTTGGTTAAAAATCACTGTGAGTTGTAGAGCATAATATCTAAGATGATCGTCTATGAACCCTCTACCAGGTTTGCTTTCTTCTTAGCTTCTTGATCTCATTATTGGTTTTGTTTTATGTATGTAAGTACTTGTATATTTTCTACTTGTGTCCCTTGGTGCCCGTCCTGTACCATAGATGTCCCATTGTGTCCCTGAGGAGGTTCGTGGTTCCATCTCATCTGTTAAAGTGCCTCTGTTTTCATGGCATGCACCTGTCAACTTCCTACATTCGTCCAGTCTCCCTTCCATTCTCCTGGGGCGTTTTCTGTCTCTATCCTGGACTATTCAGACTTCAACATGAGTTTGCAAAGCAGGATTCTAAAATAGATGAAGTCTGTCTAATGCTAAGAAAAGCAACCGACGACATAGAACATGCATTTACTTTAAATCAAGATGGAATAGTCTCAGATACACTTTGAATAAAAAAAGAAATCAAGGAGGCTAGCATGAGAGGCTCTAAGAGGTATGCAATAGAAATGACAAGGCTGTTCTGACAGTAGAGAAGTAGTACTGAAGATGATAATGAAAAGCATTTGAAAATTGATTTAGGATATGTTCTCAGATTGAAATTAGAGTCTCTGGATCATGTAGGATGAACAAAAGTACATTTCTACCTAAATGCATTGAAGCAAAATTACAGAACAACAATTAAATAAAAATTGGCAGTAAGGTTCCAAGTGAGGAAACATTCACGTGTCTTTCGTCCTGTCCTTGTCCCAGGGCCAGTAAAAGATGAGCCCACTGTGGCTGGTGGGGGGAGAAGAGGAGAGTTTGTTACGAAAAGAACTGTCTGAGGGATCATAAGGATTTCTAAACGCAGGAAAGGAAGGAAGGGATAAATCACACGTTGAAAAATTGTATATTTTTCTAGGTCTAAAGAAAGAACAAAGCATGTATAATGGAATCCAGCTCTTGGAGGACATCAGAAAGGGAATTTTCAAGTCCTTTCTTGTATAGTCTAGCTGTTCAAATTAGCGTACAATGATTTCAGTCTTTCTAAATAAAAAGATTTTAAAAAGATGTTAGCAGGAAGAGAAGATACAGTACCTGGGAAGGATTAATTATTTAGACTGACAGCACCTTTGTTATCAGCAACACTGATTCCCTCCAAATAGCCATGACATACATAGCTCCAGAGAGCTGTAGAAAAATAATTGTCAACCTTGTCCAAAATTTTATACCTGGGTACGCATTTATCATTCAAAATACAGAAGGAATACAGATTTTTTTTTTCCAGGAATGGAAAGACTTTAGAGTTAACCATTCATAGATTGCTTTGCAAAGATACACTTGACCCGGAAGAAGAGTACAGCAGGCTGGTTCCCCAGAAAGCAGGCTTTTCAGACAGAGACGCGTCCAGAAAGGTGATGAGACAGTAGTGATCTTGGGGTCAGCACCCACGTGGGCAGGAAGGCAGGACCAGTCAGAAAGAGAAGCTGGGCCACAGGGCAAGCTCAGGACGGCTTTAGCTGGGCCTGGCGGATGCGAGGAGGCTGGGGTGGCCGCCACGGCTGACCCGTCATGGGATGAGGCTCTTGGTTCTTTGTAGTCCTTGAGGACCAGTCATGAGATGCAGGCAGCTGGGAAGGCTGGCGAGGCTCTCGTCACGATGGGATCTAAGAGCCGACTCCTGAGGACTGTCTGCAGGTAGCGCTTTGGTGGTGCAGAAATAAGTCCCTCGTTCCCGAAGAGGAATTCTGCGATTCCGTGTAGTTGTTTTCATGCATCAAAGGTGTGGGATGTGAAAAACAGCATTGAGTTTAGAAATATTAACAGGTGAGCTGTGTTGCCAATATTAATTAACTTTGGATAGTAAAACATGAATTTAATTGCCATTGGAGGAGAGTGGTGATTGAGATATGGCCCCAGATCAGATCAAGATACCAATACAAACACAGTGGAAATCCTTTGGTCTTCATACGACAAAGTACAATTCAAGGGGAAAATATCAGCAAGGCAGAGGTTTTTCATGTATCCGTATGGTCCTTGATGAAGTCCTGCTGTTGTAATCTGTAGACCAGAGAACAGAGGCCTGAGATACAAAGTGTAAAAGTTTTTAGCTCTAAGGATACATTGATAAAGTTTATATGTAGTTTACCTCCCAGATTACTGGTTTCTCTTAGGCAGTGCCTATATAAAAATATCTGTATGTATTTAAATTTTAAAAAAATATTTATTTATTTATTTATTTTTGACAGAGAGAGAGAGAGAGAGAGAGAGAGAGATACAGAGACAGAGACAGAGAGAGAACTGAACTGGGGGAGCTCCCCAGTTCAGCATATGGGTCCGCACGGGCTGGGCCAGGATTCGATCCCTGGTCCCCGGCGCTACAAAGTGAGCTCTCAACCCACTGAGCTGTCCCAGCTTCCCTGTATGTATTTAGAAGCAAACATACATGCAAACACACACACACACACACACACAATTTTATACTCATACATACATTCAGCTATTTAGCTAAGAATATATGTAGCATGTTTCCATTCAGTTATGCCAGAATTTATCCAGTTTTCAGTAGCTACCTTGTTTCTAATTTGTTTCTAATGCTTCTACACTGAGTAGTGGAAGGTCCCATTATAGATGGTCTAGTGTTGTGTTTCCTGTTTGGCAGGTTGTCTGCTTTGTTTGTTACTTTTGTATCTGAAGGAAAAATGACCTGAATCATATTTTGATTGTGAAAAAAAAAATATTTGGGGTAAATATATCTCCATCTTAACACTGTTATTTTTATGTCGTTTTAGCCTTACAAAGGACGAATCCAAAAGGCCAAAGTATAAGGAGCTTCTGGTGAGTGTGAGCCCGTGGGGCTGTGAGCGGCTTCTTCCCCCCCCCGAGAGCAAGCGTGGGCTTCTCCATCACAGACAAACCGCGTGACCTAGCTGGGTTTTTAAAAACGTTTTGTAACGAGGATATCTGGAAAGGGGACATTTATAGTGAAAATTTTCCCGCGAATATATCACCTAGGTTCTCATGGGAACTTTTGGCTTTGACATGTTGTAAAAATCACCCCAAAGAGTTCTGGCGTTCACTCTCAGAGCTATTTTCTACTTCGTGGTCTGAGAGTCCGTAATGTTTCCAGAGGAACTTTCTGTGCTTGTCTTACTTTTATTAAATTCTCTCATGCAGGTTCAGATCACACAGCCAGTTCTCATTTTTTGAAGATTCATGTTCACCCATGTGATCCAGGGCTTTTAAGCATTCTCCTGGATAAGGCATTGGTCTCGGGTGTGAAGAAAGTACTGTGATCTCACAATATGAAGTGTTTTTAAAAGAAAAAGACCACCTGTTGGTCATCCTTAGCTTCTAGCTTTCCAGGCTGTTAGCTCAAGTTTATGGTCCCCCCTCAGCGACTGTAAGGACATGCAGTCGGTGTGTGTAGAGAAACTGTGAAAGAAAAATCTTGATGGAGTTGAAGGAGAGAGAGGTGGTTTGGGAGGCCGATTGCCACACGGAAGTTCCTGGGGTGTTTCCACGGAGCTGCCTGTGCAGTGGGCGTGGGGATGGAAGTGGAGCTCTTTCCTGAAGCCCCTATGCTGCCCTGGGGACACGGGCAGCCGAGCGTGTGTCCTAAGACAGGCGGCCGGTGCTCTCGGTGCTCCAACGGTGGCGGACGCCTGGCTGTGATGTGCTGAGGGGCGGCGCCGCCCGCCCGCAGCCAGATGGGTGTTCACAGGTTGCGTCAGGGGTGCCTCCCGGTGCGTGGGATTAGGCCACACCCATGCCTGCTGTGCGTCCAGGGGTTGCAGAGGCACGTGCCTGGGGCTTTGGATCTAGGCTGCTGAAATTGGGAAGGAGTTCAGTGTGGGCACTGACACAAAGGTTGACTTTTTTGTCTTGTTCTCTTTCCACTGCCCTTGCAGAAACATCCCTTTATTCTGATGTATGAAGAGCGTACCGTAGAGGTCGCCAGCTATGTTTGTAAGATCCTGGATCAAATGCCAGCTACTCCCAGTTCTCCCATGTATGTCGATTGATGCGGCTGCGACGTCGGACTCTAGACACAAAGGGCTGAGACGAAGCAAGACATGAAGTGTCATCCCATGTCACAGTGTTTTTATTGCCCGCCCAGACACCACGTGCAATAAGATTGGTGTTCGTTCCCCTCGCGTCTGTCCACTCCTGTCACCTCCACGTGCATCCCCGTGCAACCCGACCGGCCACACAGTGTTCGTGCTGGTCCGCGAGGCCTGGCCCTGTGCTCTCCCGGCGAGCGTGCCCGAGGAGCACGGAAGTCAGCGCGGTCCGTTGGTTGACTGATGAGAGCACATCTTAGATTCATTTCCGGACTGGAAACCTGGAGACACGGCTGCCGGGTGGCGTGTTGTCAGACTTCCCGGTGCTGGGAGCGCGGACACGCGGGCTGGGGAGGCGCCCAAGCCGGGACGAGGCGCTGGGACGCGGGGCGGGGCTTGTCTTCTTCACCAAGTGCAATGGAGTTACTGATGGGACATTCTGTTGCTTTACATTCACAGTTGATGTTGGGGGATCAATGTGCTCGGCCAAATTTCCTGTTTGAAATATGTTAAATTAGAATGAATTTATCTTTACCAAAAACCGCGTTGCGTTCAGAGAGGTGAACCTTCAAATAGCGAGACAGGACAGAATGTGTTCTTTTCTCCTTCCCTGGCCCCTCTGCTCTTCGTTGGGAAGACTCAGGAGGCTGCCACTCGTCCAAGAAGGTGCTGATCCTAAGAATTTTCACTCTAGAAATCTGCTGTGCTGCCCTGGATGTCCCACCTGCCCCAACGGCCAGGACTGAAAGAAGAAGAATGGACGGAGGACCGCGTTTACAGGGGTTTTTACTTCTCGTCTCTTACCTGGAACAACTTGCAGCAGCTCCCTTGTCCTCCTTTTGTCCCCAGCCTGGTCCTTTCGCCATCCTCACTCACGGGAGGAGCTAGGAGCAATGTGCCTTGACTGATCGGATAGCGACTCCTCGTAGGCAGCAGGAGACCAAATCACGTCGTTCACCATCGCCGTACCCCCTCTTCCCTGCCCCCCGCAGGACTGTGGCCTGACCCGCCATCCTGCCTTTTCCTCAACTGCACACCTTCCCCGTGCCCGGGGGTGGGGCTTCACCAGGGCCCCTGCCTCTCCTGCTCGCCGTGTGCGGAAGGCTGAGACGCGGGCCTCCCCTCTGGGATGGTGCAGGAGCGTCTCCAGGGACCCGGGACCCGGGACCCGGGGGGGGGGGGACCGCGGTCTTCGAGGTGGGCCGGCAGGTCGCCGCTGTGATTCCAGGAAACGAGACAACGGGGCCCCTCCCGGGCCCCTCCGCCGCGCTGAGCGGGGCGCTTCGCAGGGCAGACGGGCCGCGCTGCGAGGGGTCAAGCGCGCTTCCTCCGAAGTGACGACAGCCCGGGGCTGGGACCGGACGGGACCGGACGCGCCGCCACCACGCAGCCCGGCGGGGGGCGGCCCTGCTGCGCGTCCTCCCGGAGCGGCGGCCCTGCGCCCTGTCTGCCCACAAGAGGGAGCCTGGTGCTGCTCAGAGCCACGCCCCTGTCGACTTAAGGATCCACAGACGACCCCCGGCTTTCCCCGCGCCCCCCGCCCCCGCCACGGCGCCCTGAACCCTCGGCTTCCAGGACGCGCCGCCGCGTGGCCGCCGCGCCGCCCCAGCCGGCCCGCTGCTCCCAGGCCGGCGCCTCGCTGCGCGCAGCGTCCCGGGGCCGCTGTACCTCCCAGAGCAGAGGGGCGCCGTCTAACTCCAGGAGCTCATCTGACCCTTCTGTCGCGTGGACGACCACATAAAAAGGCGATCTTAGTGTATTAATCATAGATTATTATAAACTATAAATTTAAGGGCAAGGAGTTTATTACAATGTATCTTTATTAAGACAAAAGGGTGTATAGTGTTCACAAACTGTGAAAATAGTGTAAGAACTGTACATTGTGAGCTCTGGTTATTTTTTTCTCTTGTACCATAGAAAAATGTATAAAAATTATCAGAAAGCTAATGTGCAGGGATATTGCCTTATTTGTCTGTAAAAATGGAGCTCAGTAACATAACTGCTTCTTGGAGCTTTGGAATATTTTATCCTGTATTCTTGTTTGAATTCCTCCTCTATTTAAGATATATCCATGGAATCGAAGTGTTTATGTAATAGTTCTATCCTTTTGCCTGCAGGTCAGTTGTAATAAATCTAGGATGTAATGACGACTTTGTCATTTGAGTCTCTGAAGTCAGACCCTGAGAGGGGAATAGCCAAGCAAATTCCATTAACTTATCTTCATTTCACGCTGGGAAAAGTGCGCTTCTTCCGGGAGCCTCCCCAGCTCCTGTCCTTTTCTCTCTCCTGGTGGCTGCGGTGTGGCTTTGCTTTCCACTTGAGCGGGGATGATGCAGAGTTTCCAGTTTGCTTCTTTGTGGGTCGCCCTGACCTGCCCCGGCTTTCTTCTTAGAATCCTGTGATGTGGTGCAGACAGGACTTGTGAGAGCCCAGCCTGCCCTGACGCCTGCTGGCTGCCTCACTGCACCCTGAGAGAGGGGTGGTCAGGACCTGTCGGGGTTAAACCCAGGAGGTGTACGGATCGGAGGATCAGGGAGGCGAGCAAGAAGCCACGGAAGCCTGGAAACTTCTGGAGAGAACTGCACATCTCCAGCACCGAATTGATCTGTTTTACACCATCACCCCTTGGGCCTTGATCAGAGGTCACAGATCAGATCCTGACTCTGATCAATCAAGTCCTGACTCACTGATGTTACGCTAATTCAGCCCCTTCCTCTTTCTCTGTGCCCACTTCTAACCTGATCCGAGAGGGAGGAGATACCATTACAGAACCAGATGCGAGGCAGGGTGCGGCTACTGCAGCCCTGGGCTCTCCTGTCGAGCTGTGGAGTTCCCAGACCCCCAGCCGCCCACCAACTCCGCATCCTGAGAGAGACAGAGACTGCTCTTCAGGCTTCGGGATGCGACCTGTATTTATCAGCCTCACTGGATCCAGTTGTAACGTCCCCTCTTAAGTGTGAGAGGAAAACAAGGCTCGAGAGAAGTGAGCTTCTGACCCCGGTAACATTGAGGAGGAGAGCCAAGACTCAAACCCAAGGGCGCACCCTAGTTCCTTATGGAATTAGAAACAAGAAATGATGGGAATTAGGAAACTGTCATCGGGGGATGCTGGGAGAGCTCAGCGGTTGAGTGCTTGTCTGACAATCGTGAAGTCCGGAGATCGAATCCCGGCCCCGGCCCGTGCAAACCCATATGCTGAAATGCGGTGCAACTGGTAACTGCTGGGATGGTGGTAAAGGTTCTTGCCTCCCATGCGGGAGGCCCCCAGTTCAGTTCCTGCCCTAAGCAGCCCCACATCCACCTGTGTGGAATGAAACCAGGTCACAACTAGTGATGTGCAACTATGGAGACTGCTCTGGGCCCTCCCCCTTCCTCTCTCTCTTATAGGCAGTCTTGTTTTCTTATGCATTCAGCCACCCTATCTTTTGATTAGAGCATTTAATCCTTTTACATTTAAAGTAATTGTCGATAGATATGTAGGTATTGCTATTTTATTACTCATACTTTTTATCTTTTTTGTTTGTCTCATCCTAAAGAAGTCCCTCTAAGGTTCCTTGTCATATTGGTGTGGTGATGATGAACTCCTTTAGCTTTTTCTTGTCTGGGAGCTTCTGTATTTGTCCTTCACGTCTAAACGATAGCCTGGCTGGATAGAGGAATCGTAGTCGTAGGCCCCTGTGTTTGCAGGTGAGAAGAGATTGGCATGAAAAACTCAAGCTGCTGAAAGTTTCTGTTGAGAAATCAGCCGGCAGTCTTAAGGGAGCTCCCTCATAAGTGACTCGTTGCCTTTCTCTTGCTGCCTTTAGGATTCTCTCTCTGTCTTTAAGCTTTGCCATTTTATTTTATTTTTTAAAATTGTTTTTGACAGAGAGAGAGAGGAGAGAGATACAGAGACAGAGAGAGAACTGAACTGGGGGAGTCCCCCAGCTCAGCATATGGGTCCACACGGGCTGGGGACGGGATTCGATCCCCGGTCCCCAGGGCTGCAAAGTGAGCACTTAACCCACTGAGCTATCCCGGCTTCCCCCTAAGCTTTACCATTTTAATGATGATGTGTCTTGGTGTGGGCCTGTTGGGGTTCATCTTGTTTGGGGCTCACTGTCCTTTCTGGGCTTGCATGTCTATTTCCTTCACTGGGTTAGGGACGTTATCAGTCATGATTTCTTCAAGTAGGTTTTCAATATCTTGCTCTCTTCTCCTTCTGGTTCCCCTATGATGACAACATTGATACGCTTGATGTTGTCCCAGAGACCCCTTAAACTATCCTCATATTTTTGGATTCCTTTTTTTTTTTCTTTTTACTGTTCTGATTGGGTATCTTCTGCTACCTTATCTTCCAAATGGTTAATTGGACCCTCTGCTTCATTTGCTGATTCCTTCATGTAATCTTCGTTTCAGTTGTGTCGTCTTTAGTTCTGACTGGTTCTTTTTTATGTTCTCCATCTCCACTTTTGTGTTTCCTGTCTCTTCGTTGACATTCTCCCTGATATCACCGAGCATCCTTAGAACCAGTGTTTTGAACTCTGCATCTGATAGACTGTTTGTCTCCATTTCACTCCCTTCTTCTTCTGGAGCTTTGTTCTGTTCTTTCATTTGGGACATGCTTGTCTCTCCCTGTTGGCTGCTTCTCTGTCTGTTTCTATGTATTAGGTAGGGCTGCTATATCTCCCGGTCTTAGTAGAATGGTCTTATGTAGTAGGGGTCCTGTGGGGCCCAGACACAGTCTCTCTGGTCACCTGAGCCGGGTGCTGCAGGGGTGTCTGTGTGTGGGTTGTGTGTGCCCTCCTGTTGTAGTTGAGCCTCGGCTGCTGTTGGCACATCAGTGGGAGGGACTCACCATCAGGCTGATTGGCTGCGAGGACCGGCTGTGAGTACAGTGGAGGAGCCGTGTGTGGTTCAGGGGCTGAGCCTACGGAGCAGGGTTCACGTTAGCTGGGCTCTGGTGCCTGCCCAGTGCACCCTTTGGGTGTGTCATTCATGGAGGCAGCTGGGTGATGCTTCAGCTTGGTCTGAAGCCGGCCACTGGCGATGACAGCCCCAGGGCCTCCTGGGAGGAGACCCACTGCAGCCTGTGCCCTGCCCAGGGCCACCAGGAACGAGCCCCCAAGGCATCCACAGGTGGCCGCCAGCCACACTGGACTTGGAGGTGCCTCGAGAGGCCAAGCCGTGAACCAAGGCTGGGCTTAGGGCTGCTCAGCCGGAGATCTGAGGCACGCCGATGCCAGACGTGCTTATGTGGGGCTTGTGAGCCTTTGGGAGATTTTAGGAAAGTTGGCAACATGAACCAAGACAGGCTGTTCGTAGGGAAAAGGCACTAGAAGAGGGTTGGGTGTATTTGAAAGTTGGGTGGGGCGGGGTCTCAGAATCACTAGGGCAGGGCTAATGACAAGTGATAGCCATTTGGATGGAGATTCGGATTTGGTGGCCGCCTGCCTCTGCGTGCAGGGGGTTGGGAGGGCTCAACAAGGGCACTGGCTCCTGCTGGGTTCTCCACCCTCCAGTCCTCTCCAGACCCCTCAGGAGGGCTCAACAAGGGCACTGGCTCCTGCCGGGTTCTCCACCCTCCAGTCCTCTCCAGACCCCTCAGGTCCTCCCCGTACGTCCCTGACACCTTCTGAGCTTTTGAGCTGCTGCCCCGGCCCTGGAGCTCCGAGCAAGAGCGTCCACCAGCAAGTAAGTGCCCACGCGAGCACCCTCGTCTCACTCAGCCACCATCTCTGCTGGTTTGCACAGCCAGAAGTTACGGGGGCTTCTCTCCCCGGCACTGAGCCTGTGGGCTGGGACCCCTCGCTCTTCCAGGGGTCCTTTTACAGCTGAGAGAGCCCTCCCGGTTCCTCAGGGTTCCACGTGAATGTGGGACCAGCCCGTTCGTGTCTCCACCCTCCTCCCAGTCTCCATGGGGCTGCTTCGGGGCTCCCATAGTGGTGGGGCTTCGGGTCCGCGGACTTGTGGCAATTCTCAGCGAGGCTGGTTCTGCAGGTCAGGTGTAATGGATGTGGTCCCGAGAGGAGGCAAGCACAGTGGTCACCTGCCCCACCATCCTCACCGAAAACAGCTTCGGGCCCAGGCAGGGTTTGGCTGCTTGGTCTCCGTTGCCAAATGGAACTTCAAAAACAGAAAGAATTCTCCAGTCCCTGGAAGTCAAAGACAGTGACTCCAGGGAACCGCTACAGGTCGCCAGTGCCCCCCCCAGTCATGCTGGATTTCAGGGTGGCTGGACAGTGGGGAGACACCCTGGTTTCCTTAGGGGTCACTGTGTTGGCTTTTGCAATCCTTTCTGGCCTGAAGTAGTGAGCGGGTGGTTCCTTGACTCCCAGCTGAGCCACGAATCCCCTTTTCTGACACCACAAAAGCATGTCTGGCCTTGGCTATTCATCCATCCTTCCTCCGGGGCTGCGGCTTATCCCGATGGGCATCGTTGTCAGGAGTTCAGATTCTACACTCAGACCACCTGGGTTTGAATCCCGGATCAGCGCTGACCATGGCAAACCTTGAATCCTGTGTCTCCATTTCCTTGTATATAAGATGGGAATAATAATATTTAAAAACAACAGTCTCGTAGCGTTTTGGTGAGGATGTCACAAGAAAATGTATCCAAAATGCTTACCACGGTGTCTGAACCATGGTTCCATTCTATTGACAGTCGTTGCCTAAAACGCAAGTTGCATTCATTGCATCAGCCACTTGAGGGCGTCATATAGCTGAAAAACATGCTCTAGGAAAGGTTACCGTAAATAAAGATTTTAGTGTCTGAAGGTTAGAGAGGAACAGAGAAGGCCGAGCCGGTTTCATTCTTTCATTTCTGTTTTTGGGGAAACAGGCTAAGAGAAGTGAAGTGGGCATAGCCTCTCCAAAGAATACCGACGCTTTCTACTTTTTTCAATCTCTTACTTCTTCATTATCTTAGTGAATTAGGCAAGACCCTCCAAACCATGGCAAACAATATTGATTAAGCATATGCACACTTGCTTTGCTCTCTACCCTCTTAAGAGTCTCCATTACGTATTTTGTTTGCCAAAGGTTGTTGAAAGGTAAACTTTATCATTTTAAGAACCTTCATTGTATCCCTGTCTTCTGAAAGTTTTTAGTGAGAATGTGTTGACATATTTAAATAATTTTTCATTATTTAAGGTAATCATGAGTTTTATGTGTTAAATTTTTGACCTAGGTTGATAGATGCTATAATGTCCAATCATTCTTCAATATCTGGGATAAACTCTGAGTGTGATGAATTATTTTTAAGTATAGATTGGATTCTGCTAGTCAATATTTTATTTAGGACTTTCCTTTATACTCATAAGTAAAGATAACTTTGGGAGATACTGGATAAATGTAGTTTCTGTTTGTTTGAGAGTTAGTATTAAAAATAGGCCTAATTCTGTACCCCGTATGATATCATACTATACCATAAACTCTGTGTTGCTTTGGTATTAATTTTGAAATATAGTAATTAAAAGCAAATTAAGACAAAGAAAGGCAATTAATGTAACAGTTTTATTATAACAGTAGGTTTGTGAATGCAGTGTGCAATTTTAGTTAAATGTCGGTCAGTAAAGGTTTCAACTTCATGAACTTCACGAACATAATTCTTTAAATTTCAAGTAACTTAGAAAACACACACACAGAGACACATAAAATTGTGAGAGTAGTGGTAGAGTTTACTGGGTAGATATCACATCGGGGCCATCAGGAGCTGAGGGTGCAGCTAGGATGGGTCAGGAGAAGTGCATGTGGATGGTTTGGGATCCACATCAGTAGACGATGCTGTACTGGTGACTTTGTGTGCCACCCTCTTGAACAATGACTGTCAGCCTGCTCTGAGGCCCTACGCCTCTCACACCAGGATTCGCGTGCTGTGCAGCTGCGTAACATGCCGAGATTTTAGTCTAGTTTTTATTTAAAGTATTCTTTCTTCGATTTCCTTTGCCGATTGCTCAAGAGAGCCATTGGTGCCAAGAGTTCTGGTGAATGGAGTGTCTGCTGCATTTGATGTGTTTTATTTTGAATGTATTTTACCATGTTCACCTTTCCCCCTGTGGGGATGCGTCCCGAGAACTCCCAACAGTTCTATGCATGGTCTTCACCAACGGAGCATGAGGGTAGCAGGAGATAGGCCCGCGGGTGACAGCTCCGTGCCATCCACGAGTCTTTGTCTGACTGAAAGGGAAGTGAGTGGGTCAACAACATCGAAAGCACCCGCGAATTTATGAGAAATGCAGAATCTTGGGCCCCACCCCAGTGTTCTGATGCTGAATGGGATTCTGTGTTTTCACAACATTCTCATGGGTGCCATGTGCACATTCAAGTACGAGAAGCACTTGGTCTTTACACCTTCATTTTGCAGGTGAGGTAAGGAAGGGCTGGAGTAGTAAAGTAATTTCCCCCAGATTATGTACAAGAAGTGGGTTTTCATAGAAAAGTTAGGGGAGAGAGGGAGTGAGATGGGAAGAGAGAGAGAGAGAGAGAGACCGAGAGGAAAGAGAGAGAGATGCACAGAGAGAAAGAGAGACAGAGAGGAAAGAGAGACAGAAAGAGCCAAGGGTGTGGGAAATGGGAAAAAATAGGCAGGGAGAAGAAATGGGGAGACAGTCCCCACCCAGTTCATCTAAGGCAGCCTCTGGGCATGCTGAGTAGCTGGGGGACATAGTCACAGTAGTAAAAGTGAGTCTAGTGCTCTCGGTGTCAGACTCGAACGGCTGTCGGAAAACATACCTAGATTTCGATGAACCTAAAGTTCTTTCTCGGGTAGTAAGAGACCGAGAAAAGCAAGAGGGTAGAAACATGGGCTATGTGGCTCTTCAGGGATACCCTCCTTCCCGCCCCGCCTCAGCCTTGGAGTCACAGCCCTTAGACCCGCTGTCCTAGCTTCGCTCCCGGGGACCCTCCACCACCGCCCACAGGCCCTGCTGAACGGGAAGAGGCGCTGGGCTCGTAAATCCGCCCTGACCCTGCGCGGTCTGCACACACGGCCGGCTTCCAGGGACGCTGCGCTCTGTGAGGTTTCAGCCCAGAGGCAGGACATGCATGTTCTATTTCTGTTTGACATCCCGTGTCAGGAGCCAGCCCCGACGAGGCATGAGAACTCGGCGTTATACACAGAGGGTGGAGGTATGCGGTTCTGCATCAACAGTCGGCCCTGGAAGTCCTTGGGAATCAGGGGAGTATAATTTTAGAATGAACGGAACCGACATGTGAAAAGGAGACAGAGAAGGGGGAGGGCCCAGAGCCGTCTCCATAGTTGCACATCATCAGTTGTGACGTGGTTTCATTCCACACGGGGACGTGGGGCCCCCCACATGGGAGGCGAGAACGTTCTCCAGGGAGCCATCCTGGTGGTTAGCATTGGCGCTGCGGTTCAGTATGTTGGGTTTGCATGGGCCAGATCTGGGACTCGAACCCCGGACCTCGCTACTGTGGGGCAAGCGCGGCTCTCCCAGCATCTCTTTGCAATTAGTTCTCAGACCAGCTTTCCAGACGTCTTTCCAAGAATGTCTTGCCAAATAGCCCCTCCTATTTCTCATGCCTGCACCTGAGCGCACGTACTTTCCTCCCCAATCCCTCCTCCTCCTCCAGCTCAGGTCCAGGTGGTGGGCACCATTCACTGACCTGCTTCTCCGCCTCTAAGAAGCTGCCACCCTTGACTCCTCCCATCCCAGGAGGGGCAGCTTCCTGGGCCCAGAGCAGTCCCCATAGTCGCACGGCAATAGTTTTTTGACATAGTTTCATTCCACAGGTGGGCGTGGGGTCTCCCGCATGAGAGGTGCGCCCCCCGGGAGCTGGGGGCCTCCCACGTGGGAAGCTCGCCCCAGCAAGAACTGAACTGGGGTGCGAACCCCAGTTCAGGGTAGGGGTCCACATGGGCTGGGGCTGGGATTTTATCCTCGGTCTGCCAGACTACAATGAGAGCCATCCTGGCTTCCCCACTCGAATAGTTGTATTCTGAGCTCTCTGGGGAGAATGCTCCTTCACACTGTGATCACATCCTGAGCAGCCCGCAGTGTAGACTAGCTCATTCTGAAGGCTTCAGATGGCCTCTGGTGGATTTTCGCTTCAAGCACGTTCTCATTTTAGTAATTACGGTAAATATATCTGGGGCAGCGCAGTGGTGCAGGAAAAATTAAAGGCCTTCCCAACTGATTCGAGGTTGCATCGTGTGGCCCTGCTCTCCTCCCAGCTAGGCCTGTTATGGAAGTTGCGAGGTGTGTGTGGGTGTAGTGAGTGGGAAGCGTCTCGTCTGTCTTACACCTTGCGTTTTCCTTCCCCCTACCCCACCCCCCAGCTTCCGAGATGAGGTCCCTGACCTTCTGGTCTGGATGGGAGAGCGGGATGAGGGGAGATACAGGAAGCTCTGGTGTGACATCGGGCATCAAGTGTGGCCTGTTTGTGACCATAGCAAGTTCGTAGGTGCACAAAGCTGACTTCCTATCTCGGGCTGCCTTTATGGGGCCTGCCCTAGGGACATGCCGGCGTACTTCTTGGAGCATACGTGATAGACTTTCTTCCATCAGCCACTGTTTCTTCCCTCTGCTCGTAGGAACCGAGGTCTGACCACCGCCTCACACCTCCCCAGACAGATTTTGTGGGCAGCCTTTATACGGTTCTGCAGACGTCTCCTGTCTCCTATGGCTCATGTCTGATCCCTTAGACACACCTTTGCCCCTGACATGTGTGCCCATACCTTCCTCTTCTGGCTACTGGCTACCACGTCTCTTATTTATAGACAGATGCGCCATTGTAGGTAGATTGCAAGTTCCTGGGCACAGTTCCTGGTGTCATTCAAACTCCATGGGGTACAAGGGGAACATTCTAGATCAGGGGTCTCCAAACTATGGCCTGCAGGCCGCATCTGGCCCGTGAGGCCCTCTCATCTGGCCCATGGAGACCTTTTAATCTGAATAAAATAATATTAAATAAATAATTAAAAACAACATCTATGTTTTGATTCTTTTTTATTTGGACCTCGAGTGTGTAGTCGGCCCCCAAACTGCTGTTTGATAGTTAATGTGGCCCGCGGGCTGAAAAGTTTGGAGACCCCTGTTCTAGATGGTCCATTGACGTCCCTGTCCCTAGGCTTACATGAGGAGAAATTACCCCTCCAACGTGGGCTGGCAGGGACCTCACAGCCTCCTGAATACTCTTACAGAGACAATGGCTCCCTGATTTCTAACTTCAACTCTTTCTAGCTTCTACGTCGGCCAAGGTGAGCTGTGGGTCACAGAATCTCTCGGGGACCTCCTGGGCGAGTCCTGCACAGTGGCTTGAACCCCTCCCTTGGGAGCATGGGAGTATCTGCATTCAGTTATCGTGGGATACCGGTGGCCGTTGACATTGACGTAGTCATTGGACGTCTGTCAACATGCTCATTAAAGTGTTTGCTCCAGGGTGCCTTCCTGAGAGCTTCGAGGCTTCCGTCATCCAGAAATGGACTTGATGATGCTGGGGGCGGGGCCTCCTGACACGCACCTTAAAACGACCTGGAAACTATAGATCGTGGCCTCTGATTGGCTGGTTTATCTTGGTGCCACAGAAAAGGCCACATGAGAATGACCCAGTTGGTCACTGGACAGATATCTGAGGACTAAATATGCCAAGCTCTGGGCTAATCCTGAGGATGTAATAATTAAAAATAACAAGGCAGAACTAGCCGCTACCTTCATGAGCGGTATAAAGCCCCCCAAACCCCCACCCCGTTCCTGCCTCAATAATGAAAAACTACAATCATTTCTAGTATTTTCCGGACCAGAGTGAATGAGTGACCTGGAGGCCAATCCAAGTCATGAATGTGCCTTTTGGATCCAGACGGTATTCTTAAACACATTGAGGTAGGGGGTGGCGTATAGTAACTGAGAGGTGCTAACATAAAAGTGTGCATTTCTGGTTGCTCTTAGAAATCAGTGGGTCTGGTGACACTGGGTTCGCAGGCCTCACAGAGCCACACCTGCTGGAGTTGAGTGACAGCGGCCTTCTATGGGACACGTGTACCCTGTTTGTCACTGTACCTAACACCCCCTTTCCTACGCTCTTCCGCTAGCTTTGTTCATTCATGTTACCTCTCTGCCTCGGTAGACGCTCGGTTTTAAGGTCTAGCTCTGAACTAGCCCTTTAAAAATTGTTTTTTTAGCAAGAAAGTGCCTTTTCTTAAAAAGCAAACAATGAAATCTTGTGCAAACCTGAATGTGTCCAACACTGAAAATCCTCGGTTGGCGGTAGACAGAGTAGCCTGGAGCCTCACAGTCTCTCACGTGCTCAGTGGGGACCCTGGACACTCTACAGCAGGGGTCCCCAACTTTCAGGCCACGGACTAGACCAGTTGGGGTCTGTGGCCTGTTAGGAACCGGGCCTCACGGCAGGAGGTGAGCAGTAGGTGAACAAAGCTTCATCTGTATTTACAGCCGCTCCCATTGCTCACGTGACCCCCTGAGCTCCGCCTCCTGTCAATCAGCAGCATTAGATTCTCACAGGAGCATGAACCCTACTGTGAACTGCACATGCGAGGCATGTAGGTTGTGACTTCTTATGAGAATCTGATGCCTGATGGTCTGAGGTGGAGCTGAGACAGTGATATTAGCGCTGGGGAGCGGCTGCAAGTACAGATGAACGTGAGCAGAGAGGTTTGACTGCACAGAGACCACAACAAATAAATTGCTTGCAGACTCCTATCAAAACCCTGTCCATGAGTAGCAAGTGACAAGGAAGCTGCATCTATCCTGTTTTCCCG
Organism: Craseonycteris thonglongyai; assembly: GCA_004027555.1. NCBI lineage: Eukaryota > Metazoa > Chordata > Mammalia > Chiroptera > Craseonycteridae > Craseonycteris > Craseonycteris thonglongyai. Next base: position 110,995 of record PVKE010000017.1, on the reverse strand, counting down.
AAAATAAGACAGTGTCTTATATTAAGGTGTGCTCCCAAAGATACTCTAGGTCTTATTTTCAGGGGATATCTTATTGTTCCATGAAGTAGGTCTTATTTTCAGGGGATGTCTTACTTTTGGGGAAACACGGTAGCAGCAGACTTTATAGTGGCAAGTGAGTTGTAAAATCATTTCATGATATATCACAATGTGGTAATAGTAATAGAAATAAAGTGCATACAATAAATGTAATGCGCTCGAATCATCCCGAAACCATCTCCTCCCCTCACCCCGGTCCGCAGAAAAATTGTCCTCCACGAAACCAGTCCTTGGTGCCGAAAAGGTTGGGGATCCCTGCTCTACAGGATGTGGTTTGAAAAGCTCGACCCCAGACTCTGGAAGCCTGTCTGAACTCTAACCCCGCGGCCGCCTGCCCATTCAGGCTGCACGTAGGTGCCCGTAAGCACCAGCCAACAAGACCTTCTGATCTCCCGTGCCCCTGTCCCACCCCCAGCCCTGCTCTGCGTGCAATGCTCTGCACCGCCCATGTGACAAGCAGCCTGGGTCGGCATGGCTTTGTGGCCAGCGTGCTCAGCGAAGCCCTTTCGGGAGATACTTCTACCTCAGGCCAGGCGGCTCTGCTTCCTCCGGCATTTTCTAGAACTATTGCATTTCATGGGCGTGGGCGTGGGCTGCGTGTACTCACGGAATGACGAGGAGGCCAGTGGGGGGTGATGAGGAAGCAGGAAGTGGGGGACACTGCGCACATGGGCGTGGCTCTGTTAGGGCGTACATCCACTCCCCCCACTTCTCACTCACCGTGGCAAACGAAAAGGCGGATCAGGGAGCCAAGAGACACTACTCAGCGTCCTGTTTTGTTGGAGGGATGTCCTCCAGATGACAGATGTTCTGTGTGCAGTTTCCGTAACCCAGAACCCGGCCTGCTTGCTTCAGTCTTGTTGCGGATGCCGGTGGCCTCTCAGGGGTTCGTAAGGGCCACAACCTCGAAACTCTATTTGCGATTCCTTTACAAAGTCATAAAAACGCACAATTCTACAAATAGCGTGTTACAGTTGCTAAAAATATCACATGACCACTGGTTCGCTCAGAGCCATAGATATCCCACAGACGAATTTAATCGCTGGCAGGAGGCCAGGGCAGTCTCCAGACGGGGTCGGATTCAACCCGGGGGCTGCTAAATATAGAACTGGAAATGTGGGTTTGTTTGGAATCACTGGAAGACTGGAGGAACACATAGCCCGCTTGTGAGCACGGTAGACGGTTCCAAAGGCTTCGCTCTTGGAGGCACCTGTCCTGACCTTGTCCTTGGGTCTGCATGGCATGGCCAACCCCACTCTCAGCTTTTCAGTGGAGTGGGGACAGGTCTCTGCACTGGAAGGTCCCAGTAGACTCGAAGTCGCCTGGGCGGGGAACTCGATTCCTCTTCTGGATGGAACACATCCCCCGAGCTTTGGTACAAGGCAGATTGGTTTCAAAGACGGCTGCAGCGACCCCTGTAGCTGGCCGGCTCTTTAGCATCGGGCCTTGGTACCATTTTTCCAGGCAGGTGTGAGACTCAGTACCTGTAGCTTCTGCTGAAGTTTCATCCAGGGCCGGGGGAAGAGCAGGTCGTCTAGGGCAAGATTGCATGAGGAAAAGTGGGTAAAGAAAAACGATTCTTTGCCGTCCCTGTGCCCTTCACGTCCCTTTTGTTCAGCATCTGTTGCACAAATACGTAGTCACTCCTCACTTCACAACCTACCTGTTCTGCCCAGGTTCTCAGTCTGCATCTCGTTCCTGAAGCTGGTTAGTCATCACTACACAGTGTTCTCAGTCACACAGGACAACATATTTTGTTTATAAGTATGATGTTGTGTGATATCTATGGAAAAATACATACCCCATGGCTCCACACCACACCACGAGGCATCCACCTTTGAGCTGTCCACTCACGGACCCATTCGCTGAACGACCTAGTCATAGGGACGGAGCTTGGTTGTTAAGTGAAGAGGCGCCTGCCTCGACCCAGGGGGCTTTGGGGCAGGTTGGGGTTCAAGTGGATGATGACCAGGTACGGACAGGAGAGTGTTCCTGTTTGGGACATTGCCCATGGAATCCCTGAGGAAATCGGGGAGCGTTAAAGGCCTTGTGAGTACAGTCCAGCGCAGCCCATCATACGCACACTTCCCACGGCCCCGCACGTGGATCTTGGGGCTGCCGTTCCTGAACCGTGTGTGATGACCCTCCATCCTCACACAAGCCTCCTAACACACCGGCCCCTTTGCTGTCCTTCAAATACCCAGAGCCTCCCACCTCTGGACCTGTGCCTCCTGCCCTGTCCAGCAAGCTCTGTATAGACACACAGCCGCATTCTCTCTTCATGGAGGGGTCATTTCCAAGGTCACCGACTCAGAGAAACCTCACCCAAGCCGTTATGTAAAGCAGCCGTCTTGTTTTGTTTTAATTAGTTTCATGAGTACCAGGGAACGTAATGCTTAGACATTCACAGTGTGTATATAGTGATAACCCCAACACGTCTATTTCCCATTTGATGCCTCCCCCAGTTGTTTCTTCCCCCCAACCATATTCCCTGCACTGGACTCTACATCTCATGACTATATCTGTATTTTAAGTCATAGTTGACATTGCACATTAATGTGTGTTGTTTTCAGGTGTACAACACGTGGGCAGGCGTCTATATGATTTATGAAGTGCTCCCCCTGATGGCTCTGGTGTCCGCCTGCCACCCTGCATAGCCTTTTTGACATTGTCACCTATATTCCCCGTGCTGTATCTCACATCCCTGTGACCACTATGTGTCCACCGATCCGCATTTCCCAGACCCTTCATCCTTCCCACCCATCCCCCCATCCTCCCTCCCATCGGACTCTGTCATTTGGAGTCTATTTCTATTTTTTCAAAGATTTATTGTTTGAGAGAAGGTGAGAGAGAGAAGCCGGAGGGCCCAGAGCCATCTCCATAGTTGCAGGTCATTAGCTGTGACATCATTTCATTCCACACAGGTGGACATGGGGCCTCGCGGGACAAGAGCCTTTGCTGCCATCTTGGTGGTTACCATTTGTGTCGCAGTTCAGCCTATGGATTTGCATGGACCAGAGCCAGGAATCGAACTCCAGACCTTGCAATTGCGAGACAAGTGCTGAATAGTTAAGTGATCCTGCCTCCCCTCTATTTCTATTTTGATTGTTCATTTATTCTGTTCTTTAGACTCCACAGATAAGTGAGATCACATGGGATCTGTCTTTCCTGGTCTGACTTATGTCGCTTAGCATGATAACTTCTAGTTCCATCCAGGTTGGTGCAAATGGTAAGATTTTATTTGTCTTGATGGCCACGTAAAACTCCACTGTGTGAACAGGGCACAGCTTCTCTATCCATTCATTTATTGATGGGCATTTAGATTTGTTTCCATATCTTGGCTATTGTGAAAAATGCTAAATCAGCTCTTGTAAACCCTACCCCCTCTCCCTGCTTTATGTTCTTTGATATGACTCATTACTACCTACTGTGTATCATATACCATACCATTTCATGTCATATCAATCACAATATCACATATCATATCATGTCATCCTACTGTTGGCCATCTTTGTTCATGATCTACTTCCTCCACTCAAATGCATGCACATAAAGAGGCTCAAAAGCACTGGCTGAATGAATAATGAGTTAGAGTCACGCGCATTCTTTATACCTCGATACAACTTTCCTGCCACCGCTGTGCGTCTGTAGCGGGTTCCATCAGGAATTCACACACCCATCCTTACAGCGTGTTCTTCCTCTCCGCTCCCATTGTATTGGATCTGTACTTGTCAATGTGTCTTCTGGACCAAGGCACTATCCTTGGTGGTCGTCTAGACCTAGAGAAGAAGGTGGCCTAAAGACACCCTCACGCTGGGGACCTCCCAGAGAAGAGGACTCAGCCGAGTGAAGGGTAGGAGCCACCGTTCAGAGACAAGGGCACGTGCTCCATCATTTCTCAGGGTTACGACATGTGTTTCCATTTTCAAATTGGGGAGGAGGCTTAGCATGGATAGTAGCTTACAGCCACGGTAGGCCAAGGTAGCATTACTGCTTGCACACGTGAGAGTTCTATTGTTGTCTATGATGGCATGACTGGGCAAGGGAGGAGCCATTCTGAAAAAGGGAGGTGAGTCTTGATTGTCATCTGACAACCTTCAATGACACTTTTGGGTTAGACCAAGAAAACGCCAAAGTCGCAAGGTGCGTGCCTGTGGCTTGGGAGGAAATCTTTTTTTTTAAAGATTTATTTAATTTTTTTTTGACAGAGACAGAGAAACAGAGACAGAGAGGAGGGGGAGGGCCCAGAGTCATCTCCATAGTTGTACGTCATTAGTCTTCAACACGGTTTTGTTCCACACAGGTGGGTGAGGGCCGTGCAGGGCAGAAGCTGGGATGGGGGCCTCCTGCATGGGACACACACCCCAGTTCAGCATATGGTTCCACACAGGCCAGGCTGGGATTTGATCCTCAGTCTCCAGTGCTGCAAAGTGAGTGCTTAACCCACTGAGCCATCCCGGCTTCCCCTGGGAAGTCTTGAAGACAGTAGAAGAGCCATCCTAGGAAACCGACACTCTGGAGGGTGAAGAGGGTGAAAAAAATACATGGAAGAGTATGGAGACTGATGACTCAGAGTAGAAAAGAGATTCAGCCTCGTGACGTGGAGCGAATCTAGAAATCCTGATTTGTCTAGCGTGGTTCTCATTTTCATGTAGGCGCATGAGCAATAAACAATTGAGCCCTATGTCTGCATAAGCCTGCAAGAACTCTTTTCATAAGTATAAAATAACCGCTCTGCATGCTAAGAAAGCACTGTGTCCGCATTGTATTGGCAGAGGTTGCTACTTTTCAAAGCTGTCTGGCGTAATGGGGCGTTATTTAGAATCAGCAAAGTCTTGGGTTTGATGCAACGCAGTAAGGTGAGCTTGAAGATCTGAGAGAACAGCCCTAGGTGACAGGGACAAGCGGTGAGGGGCATTCACGTTCAGTGGGGGATGACAGGCGGTGTGTGAGACATGCTGTAGGGAAGGCTTCTTCAGGATTGAACGAATGGGCCATGTTCTGCAACATCAATGCCTTGTCGCCTTAATAGCCCTCGATACCATTTAAGAGTAAGAATGATTTTGCTGTGGACATTGACACACGACACATGGCAGATAGACAGTGCCCACTCCCCAAATACATAAATAGAAGAATGTTGCGGGCACCCCTGAGGGTGTATAGAGAAGAGAAGAAGTATGGCTTCACACCTGGGCCCGGGGAGCAGAGTGGTGACATCTGTGGACATCCTTCAGTGTTCACAAGCAGTAAAAGAAATGGTCCAAATTTGTTTACTCATGAACACATCAGCCGGAGCACTTAAAGTAAGTCATTCTTTTCTTATGGCCTGAAAACAGTAAAATAAAATAAGCACCCCTTATATGCTGTTGCCCTCAAGACCCAAGAGGCTTTTAGTTTGTTCTTGTTCCATGTTTCCAGTTTGCTGGGGTCTTTCAGATCTGCGTACACAGAGGGCTGACATAAATTTTTAGGTGCAAGAAATGAGAGGCTGGTGTGTGTGTGTGTGTGTGTGTGTGTGTGTGTGTGTGTGTGTGTGTGTGTGTGTGTGTTTGGCTGAAGTCAGATCTGTCACAACCAACCTGCATGGCCTCAGAGGGGCAGCTGCTTGGTGTCCCCACTGCCTGTTCCCCAGGTGTGACCCACAGATGGCTCTTGGCTTCCCCAGGCATTTTAATAGGGTGAGGCAGACAAGGGCTCTGGCTCCATAATTCTTGTTGATCAAGGTCTTATTTCGTTACCTCAGGTTAATTATTCACTAAGCAAAAGACAGTGTGGTCAGGCTTTGGGCTCAGGGCCGAAAACAGCCTGTGGCTCTTGTTGCAATGCTCAGCTTGCTTCTTCTGTCTTCTTTCTCTCTCTCTCTTCCTTCTCTTTTTCCTCCTCATCCCCATGCCCCTCCCTCCTACTCGTCACATTTCTCTTCCAAACAATGGGTGGAAAGCAAGATTTAGTTGTCTGGCTCCCGTACGAATGGAAAGATGTCAGAGACCACAGCGTCGGGTGGTTTTCCAACGGCTCTGGGAGGAGGTTTGTATCCCGGCCAACCCGTGGGGTGAATTGGGAAGGGTTTTCGCCCCTCCCCCTTCTGGCTAATTGCTTTGATTCTGTACCTCAGCTCACTGATCTCCTGATGCACTCGGCCCAATGTGTTATGTGGCACGTTTGTGATGGCGACAACTGTGGTCCACAAGAATTCATTCTCTCCTCTGGATTAACCATTTTTAGTTGGACCCCTGGATCCTCAGCTAGGTGGCATTTCCCAGGACACTTTGCAGTTGGATGCGGTCATGTGACTAAGTCTTCCATAGATGGGGATGGAAGTGTGTACCACTTTAGTGGGTGTGTCTCTTGCATTTCTTCACTCTTGCGACCTGAAATAATGATGCCGCAACACAGCAGGTCATCCGCTGTCACTGGCTCGCAGCGGGATTTGTTTCCAAATGAAAAGAAACACACTTAGACACTTCCTAGTTTATAGTCAACATTGTCATGACACTCAAGCAATGTCATCATTTTACTGGGGATTTATTTTTCTGTATGCTGCAAAAGCAGGGATTCAAAAATGGTTTTGGGGAAAAACAACTGTTTGTCACCTGTCTCTGTGACTAGATGGGGTTCGTGTCCCTGAATGACTGCCCAGGGCAGGGCTGCCTGTCAACATGGAATGCTCACCTCTGTCCATTGCTTCGAAGGGAAATAAACCACCAACTTCTTTAACCGATTGCATGATGATCAGATCTCTTCCTGCGGCGGTCGAGCCTTACCCTGTTCACGTCCATCAATCATTTTTGAATTCGAATTACTCTACATTTTACTTTTAAAAATTATGTTCAGTTCTTTTCCAAATCGCTTCATTTTTTTTCTTAAAAATAGACTCTCATTCCTTGATCATATTTGCAAGCCTCTGTTGTTTTTCAATCTTTCAACATGTGTTAAAATAAAGTCTTGTTTAAGAACCAAGATACCACAGATAGGAACTTTCAAACAGAGGTGACAAATTGCCACGTGCAGATATTTATCAGGGATCTCTGAGAACTTGTTCTGCAACACTTAGATTCTTTCAACTACTTTGAACAGAAAAGGCGTAAGAGAGCAGATGAGAGGAGATTTGAGCGAGGAAACATTTCTTTACGAAGATTAATACTGAGACCTTTATTCTCTCTCCAGCCCCAAAAAGGTGCACCAAAGTTGATGGACAGTAAAAGTGAAGCCGTCTGTGAAGGCAGTAGACACCTGGGTGGATTTTGGCTAATTAACTTTTTTTTTTTAAGGTTTATTTTATTGTCCTGGACAGAGACAGAGTGAGACAGAGACAGAGACAGAGAGAGACAGAGAGAAGGGGGAGGGCCCAGAGTAGTCTCCATAGTTGTACGTCGTCAGTTTTTGACATGGTTTCGTTCCACACAGGTGGGCAGGGTTTGTTCAGGGCGGGAACTGGGCTGGGGGCCACCTGCATGGGAGGCACGCCCCCTCAAGCCAGGGGCCTAACCAGGGGGCAAGAACTGAACTAGGGGCCTTCACATGGAAGGCGCACCTCAGTTCAGCACACGGGTTCGCACGGGCTGGGGCCAGGATTCAATCCTCAGAACCCTGGGCTGCAAAGCAAGCACTTAACCTGCTGAGCCATCCTGGCTTCCCCCTAATTAACTTTTAAGAACTGGTTGAAAATATATTTTGTGTTTCTCTCCTTTAATAGGATGCAGTTGAACATCTTAAAAATTGTGTGTGTTAGTTTTCTAGGGCTTCTGTAACAACGTACAGATTGGGTGCCTTCCCACAGCAGAAGTGTGTTATTTCCCAGCGTTGGAGGCTGGAAGTGTGAGTCCAAGGTGTTAGCAGTGACATGTTCCCTTCAGAGCCTCCTTCCAGCTTCTGGTCATCCCAGATGTCCCCTGACATGTCAGGGTAGCCCCCTTCTTGGCCTGTCTTCACATGACCATTTCCATCTGCATCTGTGTCTTCATATGTACTTCTCCTCCCTGTATGTGTCGGTCTCTAAATTTCCCTCTTCATAGAAGGACCTCATCATAGTGGACCAAGGGCCCACCCGCCTCCATTCTGACGTCCTCTTAATTCATTACCTCTGCAACAACCCAGTTTCCCAAGAAGGTTACTTACCTTCTGCGATGCTGAGCTTAAGACTTCAACGTGTCATTTTGGGGGACACGATTCCACCCAAAACACAGGGAGGGAGAGTGAAGGGAGGCGGGGTCACAGAAAGGATGAGAAACTCGTCGTCTTGATCCCTCGTCCCCTAACACCCCTGCTTCTGCTCCACTCAATGTCTCTAGGTCTTTACTGTCTCAACCAAGTTTCTGGATCCACTTCCCTCTTCAACGACTCTGGAGCCTCATGCCTCCTGCCTGAGTCTGTGCCTCATCGCTGGAGACTGCTTTTCACTCCCTCAGTCCCACTTCGTGTCCCTGGTGTCTGGGACCCACCTTTCTCCCCAGCCCAGCTCCCACACTTCGCAGGCTGTGCAGACATTCACAGCCCTGACCCTCCTTCCGCTCCCGACGGCACACATATCTTGCCTCTTTGGCTTCGTTCCCAGCTCATAACGAGCCTCCTGTGTCCAGAAGCCTTGCCCTCGAATCCCCTTCCTCCCTGACCACCCTGGTCAGACCGTCTGCTGGACGCTGATCCCTGACCATCTGGTGGTAGAGACTCCTGTGTCGCTCAGGGCTTAGAACCCCCATGGAAACTGTTGGAGGGAGAGCGTTCTCAGTGTGGGCCTTGGGATTGTCAGGATTTTCTCTCAGGGCCTAGGAGGGCTGTCCGGAGAAATATCCAGCCATGAATGTCTCTGTTTTTCAGATGATGTGGCTATAGATACTTTCCGGACAGCCCTCGGACAGTCATCAAAGCCCAGGGATCGGTGCTTGTAGAGGGGGACGATGTGGCAGCTAGAGAGACAGGGAGTCTTCGAAGCTCTCCGAGTGGAGTGCGTGAGATTCAGAACCGGGTTCACGCTTCCTGCCGCACACAGCCTTTGTGTTTCTACCATGTCACGAAGCAAAGTGCAAGCCTGGAATGTTAGCAAAAAAACAAAAACCACCCCCCTCAAAACATGTCAAGCTTTTATCTCAGGTTAAGTCAGGGGTGCAGATGAACTTACTGAAATGGTGTTTCCCTGAGGAGATACCTTCCAGAAGAAAAGAGCCACGCATAATAGACACTCAGTTAACCGGCACCCCTGGGGGCAGGTAGATGCTGGATGCATGTAAGTAGACTCCCTGTTAACCGGAACTCAAGCCACTGGCTGCTGGTTGCTTGAGAGCACTGGTTGCTTGAGTTCTGGTCCATGGAGGGTCTACTGTATGAAGGCGGTGAGAGCTCTGGGCCGAGGGTAGTGACTTGAGAAAAGCCGTGACACCTTTATTTCAGTTCGCTCATCAGCAAAATGAAAAGCTGAGCCAACCCACACAATGTGTTTCTCACCCTAACAGCCTAATCACAAAAAAGAAAAGGATCCCTACCTATTAAAGTGCATTAACATAGTGAACCTATTAAACTTCTATAGTTAATTTTCACCTCTGTCTGTTGCCAGAGAAAAATCTCCTTTTTTATGTCTATAAGGATACTCTCTCCATCTCCAGGAGAGGAACAAATCTACCAGTTAGTTGCAGAAAATCTAAAAATGGTAGGAATCTCGACAACTTAAAGCCCTCACCCTTTATAAAATTCATGTTATCATTTTTTTTTCTCTTAAACCCATAAGCCATTCTTCTTCTTCTTCTTTTTATTCTTTTCATGTGAACACATTGTCTGGCTAGACCTTGATCCACCCCCCTTCATGGAGTCTGGCCAAAAACCTCTTCCTGTAGAGCCACTCTCTAAATCAAAGCCAACTTTATTTTATTTTTTAACAATTCAAAGTGGAAGGTGCAGTTTGGGATGCCACATAAAATCCATTCAGACCTGAGATTGTCCTCATTGGCCCTCACAAAGTCGGTCATGGGATAAGATTTGGGGAAGAAACCATTTGAAGATTCTGCACAGCTCTCTACATGCGGAGGGGGACATTCAAAGTTGATGTTTGCACCAATTCTTTGGTTTGACACGGTGATCCTATTTAAGACACACTCTGTGTGAACACACTCTGATGATTTGGCCAGACACTTGTGCGGTGGATTTGGGACCCGGGAGGACAGTGGAAGGCGGGAGGCGGGTGGAGTTGGCTGATGGCTGTGGATGGTCACTGCTCATGTCTTTGGCTTCCATGTCTCTTCCTCTCCCTTCTGAACAGCAGCCTGGTGTCCCTTGGGGAAACCTACCACCTGCACTGTGTTGCTGTCCTGCATTTTGTTTGGCGTTCTCTGGCTGAGCCCCTCTTGGAGTAAGCCAGCCCAGGAAACCCTGTCTGTCACCTTGGCATCAACGGATTAGTCCATAGCTTTCCTCCGTCCGCAGGGGTTGGTTCCCAGCACTCAGGTGGCGGGAAAAATCAGTCTTTCCTGGGATGGGGTTCTCTGTCTGTGGTTGTAAGTAAGGAAGCATAAAGCCTGGTTTCTACTGCCAGAAGCCACTTTGCCATCCTGAGGGAAGCACACCGGAAGGTGAACTAGATTTGGGTCAAAATGAAAAAATGAGTGAACGCAGAGGAATCTTGGGAGAGAGTGGAAGAAGGGAGGAACCGATGGTAAGTATAAATAGTATGTATGCAGTGAAGTTCGATCAGGTCATGGGATGGACGGTGAAGAAGGTAGGGGAGTCTACCTTTGATTGGATAGGCAGCCAACAAACCCACTGTGGAATCTGGGAACTAAGCAACGGGGACTTCTTCACATTTGATGTGGGAATTTCCCAAGGATCTTTGCAGCAAACGTCCAGTTGCATCAATAAGGGAGACCCCCACCCCCCAAAACACAAGAATTTACTTATGAAACATTGTGTCTTTATTCTTACATGTGTACACTTCAGTCCCCTTCAAAATCCTCTTGGCTGGATGCAATACCCTGATCGAGACGCTTTCTCCCCGGCTCAGAACAATTTTTGAACTTGTCGATTCGGCTGCCTGGTGGTGCTTTTGCTGTGTTTTTGTTTCACCTCTTCCACATCCACAAAACATTTCCCTTTGAGGACTTTTTCCATCTAGGGAAACAAAAAAAGTCACTCAGGGCAGGATCAGGTGACTAGGGAGGGTGGGGCACGGGGGTCATGTTGTTTTGGGTCAACAAGTGCTGAGCACTCAGCGCGGGGTGGGCAGGGGCGCGGTCACGCTGCATGGGGTTCGTGTCAATCACCCGCATGAAATGGACAAACGCGTTGGAAGAGTCTCCAAAACAAATTCACGGAAGCCAAACGCAGCCTCGCACAGCCACGCCAGCTGGTCCGTGGCTGCAGATGGGCTCCTAGAACCCTCACCTAGCAGAGGAAGCCTGTGCTACAAGGGGGGCCGGCCCTTCAGAAGATCATTCAGGGTTTTTGGGGGGTCCCCCTGTGCTCTCACAGCTTCAAGGCCCCAGGTCCCACAGACCCTGTGCAGTTTCTTGCTCACTTCTGGGGACCCACGTGTTGGCTTTGGAGTTTGACGGACACAATAAGGAAGTGCTTCCTGCCTCACCCCGAGACTGGAGCTGCCAGCGGAGCGAGAAAGAGGCTCACGGCGCGGCTTCCCCTCCCCACAGACTTGCCAAGGAATGTGTCTGGGATGGAAGAATCCGCACAGCTGTGTGCAGGGGGATGCTTTGAAGGCCAGGCCTCCATGATGCTGGTTGTCCATGTGGATACTTGGCCTTTGCAAGGAGGTCAAGGCAAGCTGGGGAAAAAAACAATGTGATGGGAGGGCTGGAGGCAAGAAGGGTGGGAGAACTATGAAAAGAATTGGGGCAATTTCTCCTGGAGGAAAGGAGTGTGAAATAAAGGCAGACCCCAGCTTGATTCTAAGGAAGACCCTCTCTCTTTTTTTTCTGGGCCTTCGGCATTAGGTAGTGGCTGTTCCCTGACTCCATGGCATGAAAAGAAGAAAATATGAGGTCTGAGGAGAACTTACTTGACTTTGAGAGTGGTTTCCACCATTGGAGACAGCAATGGAGTTTATAAAACCCCAGCTTCTGGACCGATCTAAGGAAATGATACATTGTTTTCTTTCTGGAATAATCCTGACAATCCACTCCCTAAAAACGTGAATTTGAATGGCATGGCGGTTGATAGGTTAACATGTAAATAGCATGTCCAAAGTTCTTAGAAAAAGGTCTTACACCACCAATGGGGTCTGCGGCGACTTAGCATGTTCACTGTGCATTTTTAATAGTTTAGCTGCGAGCCCTCCCAGCTGAATAAGTGGGGTGTATGATCTCGAGATGAATGAAGAGCAAAATTCAGGCGACTTAGGGGTAGGTGTGTGTGTGTGTGTTAAACAAAAACAGTGCTTGAGTGTAGAAAGTATGGTAGGAAGTATAATGACTTCCCCAAACTTCCAAGTCCTGATTCCTTGACTGTTAACTTCACAAGCGAAAGAGATTCTGCAGAAGAGATTACACTAAGGACGCTGAGGTGAGGAGTTTAACCTGGATGACTCAGCTGGGCTCAATGGACTCACATGGGTCCTTAAATGACAGAAGAGGGAGGCATCTGACAAAATAGCCCCGAAAACCCAGCATGGAGACCTGAGGTCACAAGACGTACCCCGGTGAGGGTGTGGGGAGCAAAGACCTCCAACCTGCCATGATGTGTGGAGCTGGATGCCAGACAGCTCTGTGGGGCTGAACCTCTGACTTTTTTGCACTTAATGTGTCTCCACAGCACAAGCTCATGTATGTAGACGAATACCCAGGGTAGCTCATGGGGTGTTTTTGAGGTTCTGGAAAAGTGTTTGTTTGTTCTTCTTAAAGATTTATTTTATAGTTTAAGAAAAGGAGAGAGAGAGAAGGGGGAGGGCCCAGAACCGTCTCCATCGTTGTACGTGATGGGTTTTCGATGTGGTTTCATTCCACACAGGTGGGTGTGGGGGCCGCACAGGGTGGGAACTGAACCAGAGGCCTCCTGCGTGGGAGGCGAGAACCTTCACCACTGAGCCATCCTGTCCATCACCAGTTGCGCTGCAGTACAGCCTGCGGGGTTGCACGGGATGCGGCTGGGAACTGAACCCCGGATCTTTTGATTGCAAGGCAAGCGCCCAGCTGCTGAGCTATCTTGGGTGTTTTTCTCACTGAGATGTCCGTCATTTTCTTTTCTTTCCTTTTTAACGCATGTAAGTGCTTATCCTAGGCCAAACTAGTAACAGGAGTCGAGACATAACCCCAGAAAGAAAAACAGCTCCAACAGGGGGGATGGTTTAATGGGGTGCTTCCCGTTTGACAGCCGGGCGGTGGGATCAGTGTGGTCAGAGAGAGCTCTAGCGGATGATGCTGTCTAGAACAGGACACATTTACATTAAGAAACAGAACATTCCAGCTCATATTGGCCCTCTGGCCTTTTAATCTTTCCCCGCCGGCTCTCCTGCTCCACACAAAACAGAAAAGAGCTCTTACTCACACTTACCCTGGGTCTCCAGAGCTCAAAGCCCCAGGTCAGATCGGGCCAGGAGCGGAGAGGGTAGGAGAGGACGAATTCGTTGGCATACAAGTGACATGGCTTGGATCTGGGTTTTGGCTTCTGTGTGCAAGTAACTGTGAGAGGAAAAACCCCATGTGTCCTCCATGATGTCACCTCTCCCTCTTCCCTTCCGCCTGGCCTTGTGCTCTGGAGCCAGCCCTCCAGTCCTCAACGACAGTGCCCTTCCAGTCCCTCCAGATGCTTATTACAACTGGCTGTGAAGGCTCTTACGTTCTTCCTTGTATTTTAATTCTACGCCTCCCAGGGTGAGCCCTCCAAACCCCACACACATCTCCCTCCTAGAACCCCAACCGTGACTGACCCGTCTCTTTGTCATGTCTCGAGGGTAGAAAGGCTGCCTTCTGCTTCCTCCAAATGACAGCGAGCTCATCGGGGTCTCTCGTGTCTGTGGTGGTGGTGCTCGTGTCGATGGCTGATCTCATGGGCTGGGGAGCAAGTCAGAGTGGCATCGCGGATTCCTGCCCAAGTGGGTAAGCGTGTACCGTAGTACTTCCTCCAGAGGGCCAGGGCCTCACGTACCTCAGCCCTGTGTGCCCAGAGCAGGCTTCTCAGCGCTGGATCAGCGGTTCTCAGGATGGAATCAGAGAGACTCAGAAACAGAACAGAGAAAAAAAATGTACTGCATCTCAGTACAAACAAATCAGTTTCTCCCTTTCCTTCCTTCCTTCCTTCCTTCCTTCCTTCCTTCCTTCCTTCCTTCCTTCCTTCCTTCTCTCTTTCTCTCTTTCTTTCTGTCTCCCCTCTCCCTCCCTCCCTCCCTTCCTTGGGCCTGGGTATTTATATTTAATAATTAATCAACACTGAACTAAGAATGACTTATCTAGCACCATCTTTGTGGCGTGCACTGTTCAGGGGGCTGGGAATGCAGTGATGGAAAAGAGAAACCAATCCCCCCGTTCTAGCGGTGGTTATGTTCCAGTGAAGAGGTGAAGATCGATAGTAAGTCAGCAATAACGTAAACGACCAGAAGCAATTTCAGATTGGAAAACCTGCCAGGGATGGAAGTAGGGGATGCGATGGGAAGAGACCGAGGGCGTCTTTCTAACTTAATATAGATGCTTCTGGAAGCCTCCCTGAGGAGGCAGCTATGGAGCTGACCCTCACAGCGCTAGAGGTCACCACCGTGAAATATCTGGGGTGGAGTGTTCAACGCTGAGGGAACTGGGTGTCCCGTTGTTCCCAGACAACAATTTGCTCGACATATTTCAGGAACAGACAATAAGGATGCCTGAGGCCGGAAGGATGATAAACTGAGTGCAGAAAACTAAGCTGAAGAAAGAATAAAAAATGGTTAGAAATAGAGTGATAGGTTTGGTGTGCGGGCTTGCCGGGTCAAGGTCGTTTCTTTCACAGCAGTGATTTGCTGAAGTTTAGAGCAGGCCTTCTGCTCACCAGCCATGAATGTGTCTGTTCACCTGACAGGAGCCAGGCTTCCTTGTCCCCCCACTTTTCTCCTCTTTCCGGGGTCTTCTGGGACCCCCACTCAGCTGTGACATGCAGCAGCAGTCTCCATCCTGCCTTCCCCAGCGCCTGGAGAAGCCCATGTCTCCTCTGTCCTTCACGAGGTGTGTGGACAGTGGATCAGGTTGTGCACTGCTCCAACACTTGCTGCTCCACCGTGAGGAGGGCTTTGCATGATGAAACCATCCACATTTCACGAACATCGGTGAGGCTGCCTCCCTGAATCTGACACAAAGAACGTGCTCACCTCTGTGGCTGTCAGTTCCCGTTCCTTCTCACGAGAGACGGGCAGCGAAAAGACCTGCCCATCCCAGTGCAGTTTTGAACGAAAGGATCAGAATTCTACGTCTTGTTGGGATCTAACGGAGCGATCAACAGCGGGTAACCACGGTGACTTTCAAACCCGAGCACTGGCCTCTGTCCACACTGAAATAAGACTGGAAATAACTGTCCTTATCTGACTCCCAGAATAGCCGGCTCCACCCTACCTCAAGCTGGTTCATCTCCAGCCCCAGAGGTGGGGGGCCCTTGATCAGGGCTCCCCGCCTTTCTCATCAGCCGCAGAGCACTTCTGAGCCCTGCTGAGGCTCCCTCCCTCACCGGAGGGATGCAGTCCTAAGGATGGTATTATGAGTGTCTGCTTTGACTGTGGGCCTTGGATCATTGGGTATTTTCCTGCCTCCTGTTGGACAGCAAGCAGTTCAGATTATTTTTAGAAAAGTGATTGCCTGGAGTGAGTGTCATTCTAACGGCTGTCTCCGCACACGGTGTGTTCAGCGGGTTCCCACTTAGTGTGAAGCAAGCCACCCCACAGTCCTCTGTGCTCCCATCCAAGTCCTTGTCCAACACCCCTCCCTCAGCCCAGCCGCTCACACACGCTCCGGTCACGCCCGTCTTGTAGCTGCTACTTCGTCTTCATGGCTTCTGGTTGTGTGTGCTCATTTGCCGGCGTGTGGTCATCGACTCAGTGCCTAGCTTGTCACGCACGTGAACAGCAGGAAGGGGTGGTTGGCGGAGCCCTGGAATATAGAATCTGGGAGTTGTGGCTTAGCTGCTTTCTCACCAGATTCCTTCCGCATCTTTGAAAGGGAGACAGGGACCAACCCGCCTCACAGACAAATCAAGACCATTGTGAGAATCGAAATGATTGGTGCAAACTCTAGATCAGGGGTGTCCAACCTTGTTGACGTCCCTGGGCCACATCGGAAGAAGCACCGTCTTGGGCCACACGTCACATACACTCACACTAACAATAGCTGATGAGCTAAAAACAAACAAAAAGTTGCAGAGAAGTCTCGCCGTGTTTTAAGAAAGTCTATGAATTTGCATCGGGCCGCCTTCGTAGCCGTCCTGGGCCGCATGCGGTTCGCTGGTTAGCCTGGCACGCGGTTCAGAGAAACGCGATAGGAGAACCATGCACTTTCCGAATTTCAGCCCCCGCTTTATAAACGAGATGCTGGAAGCCCACGATCACGCACAGGCTGCATGGTAGGGCGGGGCCCCCTCTTGTGTTTGGCTGGGGACACAAGGAAAGGACCATCTCTGTCCCACTCTCCTGGATGGGGACAGAGCAGAGGGACATACCGCATCCTGAGTTCATGTGTTCCGGAAGCTGAGAGCTGCCAGATAAAACACAGGGCACTCAGTTCAAGCTGCGTTGCAGATACACGGTGAATAAATGTTTTAAATAAGGGTATTCCAAATACGCGCTTTGGGGCATACCAGTACTAAACCCACGTGCACCGTTGGTGTGAAATTTGGATTAGAGCAGGCATCCTACCTTAACATTGGCTAAATCTGGCAACTCTACAGAAGAAGAACTTCACACTGAAAATATTTACCAACTGAATTATGGCTGCGTAGGCGCGTCTGGGTCTTCACAGACTGAGAACTTTCTGGGAGTTCTTAGGAGCGTAGCTACATCGGCACGAGTGCCAGATCTCGATAGGAGAGCTGCAGACTTCAATCATTTACTGCCCCGTCTCAAGATGTGCGCGGCGTAGACAAAATAACGAAACGTTTGGCAGAATCGCGCAATCATCCTTTGGCAGTCTGGCGTCTTGTCTCCACAGCATTCAAGTTCATCCCGTACCAGGACAGTATCTACATCTCAGTTTCTCTGATCGATGGTGACCCTGGGTCCCCTGGCCCCCTACTTTTCCAATGGGGCCCAGGACAGGCTACTAGAATTTTCAAGGATTCCGCTGACGTCCGAACGTGCTTTGCATTTTCTTCATTTTTTTTTTAAATTTTTTTTTGGGGCCTGAGACCCACTTGTATGTACAGTTGTCTTACTTCAGTCTGCTGATAAAGCTCAAACTTCTGCAGACTCCTTCTTATTTTCTGTGATGCAGGAAATCCAGAGAGAAAAATCAGATTTTTTTATTTTTACATTCTGTAATCACAGCCTGATCCGGTTAAGAAGTTGGGTGGAGACCAAGGATTTCAGAGAGGACTGGAACCCCCTGGGCCAGTGATGGCTTGTTCTGGGAAAAGGGGCATTCTCTGATCCATCATGCATTCGTTCAGCTGACCTTACTGACCGCTCTACGTATGGCCGTGGGGCGGGTGCAGTAGCTGAGAAACATCACCTTTCTGGTCAGTCTGCCTGGGTTTTGCTATTAGGTTTGTCCGCCCAGAAGTTGTGTTGTCTTGGAAATGACTTCATTTCTCTGCACCTCGATTTCTTCCTCTATCAAATAGGATTAACAGCAGGCGTGATTTTGTAGGGTGGTGAGGCTTAACTGAGAAGTCACGTAACTGCTTAGTGAGTACATGGCTGTGGGGATGCTTTGATCTAGGGACTCCTGCCCCTAGAAGTAAAATTCAGAGTCATTGTTGGGCAAAACTGGTTCTGAGTCATGGCTGGGGAGCCTTCCTCGTCTTGGGTCTCAAAAGTTGTCATCGTTCATCTTGCTTACTTTGGCTAGCTGTGGGTCTAGGAATGGCTGTGATCCAGCAGTGTGGCTAATGAGATATAAATGGGTACGTTCTTGCTGAGACTTCTGGAAAGTCATTTGTTTTATGCTTTCCTGATTAAACAGAAGAGAGAGAGAAAGTGACCTTTGGGCCTGGAACATGGTTGTGATGCTTGGAGGTACAACAGCTGTTTTGTGACCCTGAGGTCACAGCAGGGGGACAGAGGCCAACGTGCTAAGGGTGATAAAAAAGGAAAGAACTCAGATCTCTAAGGGGCTATTTAAGTAACTCCACCAAATCACCCACCTCTAGACTTTGTGTTACATAAGGAAAATGAACTTCTTTTTTTTTAAGGCACTGTAATCACATTTTCTATCACTTGCAGCTAAATGAGTTTTTCACTGAGACAGCCAAACAAACAAAAAATGCACCCTTTTTCTCAAACAAATCATAACCAGATGAAGAAAAAAATACAGTGTGTCCTGGTAGGATAAAATGAACTAACAAAGGAAGCAAGGTGTTTCTGCATGCAGAAAGGGAACGATTAGTAGGTGACATGGGGCATCTTATTCGAGCATAAAGGCAGAGCTCTACCCTCTAAAGTAGACTCAGTACCCAATGCATGGACCCAGTGCACATTACCCGGTTCTCAACCTTCTGTAGGAAGGACAACAAGAGTTCCTTGGTACTTCCTGGGTCGATGAAGAAACAACTCTGAAGCAACCAAGAAGGAGTTCTTAGTCCTGCTCTCAGAATGGTGAGCAAGCTTGTCCAACCCATGGCCCATGGACCGCATGCAGCTTTGAATGTGGCCCAACATGAATTTGTAAACTTTCTTACAACATGATGAGATGTTGTTGCGATTTCTTTTTAAGCTCGTCAGGGATTGTTAGTGTGACTGTATAGTATGGGTGGCCTAAGACAATTCTTCTTCTTCCAACGTGGTCCAGGGAAGTCACAAAGTGGAACCCCCGATGATGACCCTTACTGCATGGTCTGGATCCTGCTGCTTCTCTTTTCTCATTGACACTGAAGCCTGGTTGATCTGCTGATCATCTTTGACAGAAGAAGAGATATGTTATATGTATTTGGTCGCTGCAAGTTCAAACACAGAACTTCTAAAACTCTTCTAATCTCCTGAGTGATAGGGTAATGGTGGCATATTTATTCTAATATTTAGTCTTTGACCCTGGTTCCTGATATAGAACTCCCAAAGCCCTGGGACTGTCATTTCCACTAATGAGGTCACTTCTAATGGACTCTTTTTAAAAAAGATTTATTTTTATTGTTTTTGACAGAGAGAGAGAGAGAGATACAGAGACAGAGACAGAGAGAAGGAGGAGGGCCCAGAACAGTCTCCATAGCTGCACATCATTGGTTTTTCCACATAGTTTCATTCCACAGGTGGGCGGGGCTGCACAGGGCAGGAACTAGGCCGGGGTCTTGTCCCAGCAAGAACTGAACTGGGGGCACTCCCCAGTTCAGCATGTGGGTCCACACGGGCCAGGGCCGGGATTCGATCCTTGGTCCCCGGGGCTGCATAGTGAGCACGTAACCCACTGAGCCATCCCGGCTTCCCCACGGGCTCTTGATTAGCTTCAGGATGGGGTCCGGTCACCAGAAAGACCAAGCCATGACTCGAAGCTTGGGCGTTCCAGCCTCAGCTGCCATTATCAAGAGGTGGGGAGAGGCTAGGGAGTGAATTAACAATAAATCATACCCATGTGATGAAACTTCCATAAAACCCCCTAAACAAAGGGGTCTAGACAGCTTCTGGGTGGCTGTACCCCAACTTTATGGGAACAGAAACTTCTGTAGTTGGGACCCTTCCAGACCTCCCCCTAGGTACCTGCCCATTCTAGTGTAGTTGCGCTGCAGTTCAGCATATGGGTTTGCTCGGACAGGGCCCGAGATCGAACTCTGGACCTCATGCTAGCGAGGTAAGCGCTCAGCTATCCCGATGTCCCTCAGAATCCGCGATGTTAAGCTCTACGCTATGCTGCGGCTCGTTTTTTAAGTCAAATGACCAGTGTGTGACTAAATCCCAGGGGCATATGACAGCCACTGCGAAGTCTGGATATGGCCCAGAGATGAAATGGAACATTAAACAGAACTATGTCTGTCCTCTGCATTTGTTTATTCCTGGGCAGGGCTGGGTTTAATCACTGAGTTCAAGGACAGCATGAGCCTTATTCCTGAGAAGTGACAAAGGCTGACATGTCCTAGTCACAGTGACTGCCCCCTGGAAACTGGTGGAGCCTGTGACCAAGAATTGTATCACTTCCCTTAAACTAACAGGGGCGGGGAATGGCGCAAACCCAAAAGGGACGTCATAAGATTGACGAGAATTTTCTGACACAGTAGGAGGCATGTGACCATCTGACTGACACGGAAGCCTTTTGCAGGTGCGTGTACATTACAGATCAGAAAGTTCTGCCAAAAAGATCTAAGTTGACATGCAGACAAATTTTGAAATTTTTAGCATCAACGGAAGGTTGTTTTGTGAGAGACAAGGAGGCACATTGTAGGTAACAGGTACTGTTGTTCGTGGCAGGGGAGTCCAGGGCGTGTCCCCAACACAAGTGTCATGAACCCGCGTGGTCTGCCGTGATGACAAAATTCAGAGATTCCATTTTGATACGGAGCTAATCTCTTTCAGGCAGGTAAGTGCAAACTAAATGAAAATAAACGGGGGCCGGAAAAGTCAGGTTTAGCACCGTGCAAATCTTTGAGGGCAAAATACCACACTACGTACCTAGAATGATGAGCCTGGGACTTCCAAATACACATCTATTAAAGGACCTTGATGTCATTGTTCATTGGGGTGGCAGCTTGTGGTCTACCGTGAAAGTAGGCAAATCATCAACAAAAGGTATGCTAACAGAAGCAGGTATGTTTGGATATTTGGGGAAAAAAATTCACAGAATGTCAAGTCTAGATGGAAGTTCTGGTTCAAAGCGCTCTCCCATGCCTTCATTTTCAGGATATGAAAACAGGGGGTAGTTCAGCAAGGCAAAATGAATTTTCCAAGGGCAGACACTCAATGGTGACACTGGGACCATGCATCCAAATGCCCCTCCGCCGGGTATAATGCCCTTCCTCCATGCCACACTCCCTTACTTTTGCCCAAGTAGAACTAGAAGCCACGAGGCTCCAGTCAGAGAGAAGTTCAAACACCCTAAGTCCAGGGAGAGTTTTGGGGTCTGGACGTGTTGGTACTGGAAATACGGTTACCGGAGACCCACGCTGGCCCAGTGGCTCACAGAAGGATTGGTCTGAGATTCTCCCTCCATTGCACGTTACAAATCCCTGCAGAAAACAGAGTCTATTTGGAGGGGTTGTTCTCTCTCTCCAATCCACGTCGGAAGCAATCCTGAATGTTCAGTTGGGGGCCGGAGGCTGGGTGCTCGGCGGTCCGTATACTTGCTGCCCATCTGTACGGGGTGTAGTAGCGAATGGAGGTTCCCTGGTTTGGCTGCTGTTTGCTGTCTCGGGCTGCGCCTCTAGAAGCAGGATCCACATTCTTGGCAGGTCAGCTGTAAAATTTGATGTCGGTGGAAAAGGGCTGTTCTGGGCTCTAGGAGGCTGGGGGCTGGGGCTGTCTGCACTGTTGAGAAGCCTGCGGAGTCTGGCTCTCTCTGGACACTGATGGAGGAGCCTCTGCAGGCTGCTGGCTCACGGAGGTTCCCTTCCTCCTCTGGGGACCCAATAGATCCTGACCCGCGGGGCTCACAGACATGCTCCGCACCCATTTGAATTCACTCTTCACAGTGAGACTGACACAGGCAGGGCAAATGCAAAGGCGGGTCATGCTGGGCTGCTGCGGGTGATGAGGATTTAATGGTTTAATGGAGGGATGATGCGTGTTCTCTTCATGGCCTCTAGGGGCCGGGGGCTTGTTGATTTGTTTTTACCATGTCACACCTGCCTGTCTGTGGACTAACACGGGGAGGGGTGACAGATGGTAGACCCCAAATTCTCGGCCCCTGGCATGAAACCCGAACTGGATCAGGATTTCCCCTCTAGCACCAATTGCTTTCATGATTGTTTCTTTTTTTTCTTTCTTACTGTCTGAGAGAAGGTGGGAGAGAGAGAGAAGGGGGAGGGCCCAGAGCAGTCTCCATAGTTGCACATCATTGTTTGTGACATGGTTTCACTCCACACAGGTGGAGGTGGGGCCGTGCAGGGTGGGAACTGAGCCAGGGGCCTCCCACGTGGGAGGCGAGAACCTTCACCGTGGAGCCATCCATGCGGTTACTGGTTGCACCGCAGTTCAGTACATGGGTTTGCACGGGCCAGGACTGGAATCCAACCACAGACCTCGCTATTGGGAGATAAGCGCTCAACCCCTGAGCCGCCCTGTCACCCCCACTGTAACGATTTTAATGGCCTATTTGGAGCCATCTTAAACTTCTGCTCACAAGGTAAATAAACTCAGGGCCTTCGAGTGGAGGTTATCCGGTGAATATAGAAAGAAGCAAACCCAGAGGATACAAACCAAGGTCCAAGGAGCAGTTCCAGAAAATATCCTCCATGGGGGACACTGCCCTGCCGCAGGTATGCAAGAAGGTACAGAAGGTGCAATGTATGGAGACAATCCAAGACTTTTAGCAAAGAGGTGCAAACTCTAACAAGAAAGGGCCAAGGCAAGCTATTAAGCGAATGCTTCTCCTGACAGACGTTCCATGTGATTCCGACTAACTGTACCGAACGGGTTGTCTCTCAGTACCCTCCTACTCTGATACCCAGCAGTTACGTGTACAAGATAAAAGAACCAAATTCAGAAAAAATGAGAGCGACGATGAGGCAGGGTGGGTAGGAGAACACAGGAAAATCGCAGAAAAAGGAGTGCTTTTTCCCCCGGCCAAGATTTAGAGATGCTCTGAATGTTTTCATCTGCTATAAAAGTACAGGAAATTTTGCTTACTTACGGACCTTATCTAGCAGCTTACTTATTCAACCAATCTTTAAACAGGAAAAAAAAATCAACCAGGCTTTACAAGTTCTCCTGACTCAACTTCTTATCTATAGTCATATATTTTGTGTTCCTCATACGTCTACAAGCTTAAATCTGCGCAAAGATGTATACGAGGGCTATCTCGTAAAAAATCCAGCCACTGTCAATATAAATGAGAACAGGGGAAGCCGGGGTGGCTCAGTGGGTTGAGCACTTGCTTTGTAGCTCTGGGGACCGAGGATCAAATCCTGACCCCGACCCGTGTGGACCCATATGCTGAACTGGGGTGCGCTTCCCATGCAGGAGGACCCCAGTTCAGTTCTTGCCCTCCGGTTCAGCCCCTGGCTTGAGGAGGTGTGAATCCCACGTGGGAGGCCCCCAGCCCAGTTCCCACCTTGCATGGCCCCCACCACCTGTGTGGAACAAAACCATGTCGAAAATGAATGATGTACAACTATGGAGACGGCTCTGGGCCCTCCCCCTTCTCTCTGTCTCTGTCTCTCTCTCTCAAGGACAATAAAATAAATCTTAAAAGAAATATATAAATGAAAATGGTCCCGTGGCTGGATACTTTCTGGACAGCCCTTGTATTTTCATGGTGTCCCCTTTGAGAGATCTTTATCTCTTCATGAACCTGCAGACATAAAATTCCAACTTGTGTAACATCTTTTAAATGAGAGGTGAGCTAGATCTTTACCCTGTGTTAGAATTTCTGTCCCCTCGGCAATCCAATTGAAAAATGCCATCATGAGAGGGAGTTCAGGGAAGAGTATAAAGATAGGTTTAAGAAGACAAAAGTGCCTTGATATTAACTTTAGAAGTTTTAGAAAACACAGAAGGGAGAAATTAAAAAATTGAAAATCACCCATGATTCCACCATCAAGACTTCAACATGTTGGTGTACGTAATTCCAAGAGATATACAGATTAGATGATAGATAGATAGAGTGATAGATAGATAGATGGTAGATAGAGGATAGATGGATGATAGATGGATGGATAGATAGAAATAGGTAGATGACATATAGATAGATGATAGATGATAGATGATAGATAGGTAGATAGATGATATATAGATGATCAAAACAGATACAGAGATATCTCTGCATTGATATCTCTATATATGATCTATGAAATATATGATATGAAATAGCCTTTTAAAAGTCATTTTTACATACTTTCTTATAAACTTTTCCTTTTATTATTTTTTTCTACCACATCTCAATGGCTAACTGTTATTCCATCATGTAGAAATGACATAACTTACCTAATAAATGCCCTATTATTATAAACTGTAGGTTGTGTCTAACAATTCACTGTTATCAGTGCCATCATATGACGAGAGTCATTGTAGATGTATATTTGCACATGATCATAACTATTTCCTTAAGATAAATTTCTGCAAGTAGTTGCTGGATAAAATGTATGCAAAAATTCTAAACACACATAAACATATTGCTTAATTGCCTACAAGTTGCATAGATTTACCTTCCAATCTACAAGGTTATTTCCCTCTATACTTGTCAATAACTGATAAATTATTTATTTCTTTGCTAATTTGCTATGTGATAAATATGAGTACTATACCACTGTTTTAATGAGCATATATTTGGTAGATAATGATGATACCATTTTTATGTTTACTGTTAACTAAAATTTTACTGGTTTTGAACTATCTTTTCATGTTTTTCAGTTTTTTATTTTTTTTTAATCACTTGTAAAAAGCCAACTTATTGAATTATCTCATTAGTTGAATCATTTTCCACTCACAGTTGTTGCTTTTAGATTTTCTGGGAAGGCAATTATGGAATCTTCAAATTACGGTAATTTTTACTCCTCCTTTCCAGTATTTATACTCCCCCCCCCCTTAGTGCATTAACTAGAACTTCTCTTTGTCTTTTCCTTTGAATTCCAGAGGGATTTTTTTTTTTTGAGTTGGTTTTAATTCCCTGATGAGTTTTCCTCAGCATTTTAACATGTTGCTTATTACTTACATTGTGTTTTAAAATGTGATGTTTGTGTATTTTTATCTCTAAGCATTTTTTTCCTGATTTCTGATAGTTTTTGGTTCTCTAATTTTGTACGTGGAAGGTGCCCTTAAACCTCACAGAAAACTAGAGATTCTCTGAAGTTGTCTGCTATTTCCCAGGAATCACACATGCTTTTAACTTACCAGCTTTCTTCTTTGAAATTGTTAGAGATTTTTATTGTTTTGATGGAGAGGTGCACACAGAGACAGCTCCAAGATCCCCCTGGAGTCTTAGGTGAGGGTTGAGCAGCTCATGTATGTGACTATACACCCCCAAAGCTGGAGGTGTGTCCGCCCACAAAGGCTAGAGGAAATGATGCTTTCTGCCTTCGAGGGGATGTTAGAGACACTAAGATGAGCAGCAGAAAGAGGGAAGACCCAGAGAATCAACACGACATGCGGGATGAAGTGTGGAAGACTCCTGCTTTCACGGGGTGGGGGTGCGGGGTGTGTCCTGATGTCTTTGAAAGTCGATTTTATGAAATGGAAGGGTCACCTCCCTAGAGACACATGCACGCCTCGTAATGTGTGTGTTGCGTTTTCGACACCCGCTCTTGTGTGAACCAGACCAAGACTGGGAACGCTCCCAGAAGCTGCATGCTTGCTGCCTGCACTCATTAAGCCTCTCCAAGCCCTCCACCCCCATTTCCCTTCACGGGGCGTGTTTCCAGTCCTTTCTACAGGCTGCTGCTCCTCCGGCTGATCCTGACTGGCCAGTTAGGAGCTCTGTGTGGCATGGCCGATGTCCAAACGCTGGCCGTCTTGGGGGCGCTGCTGGATTCTTTGGAACAGCCTGGGGGGCCACGCCACTGCCCATTCCATTCCCTGACACGGGCGCTCTGGCTCTGGACTTGGGTTCTGTCTTCTGCGGCCCTGTCCAGCAAGCCGGCCCGCCTGGCAGGCAGCCCTGCTGCTGGGGTCCCGGAAAGATGGCTGCAGCCCAGCTACATTCCGCAGTGGCCGCGCGGCCCATGGGAAGCTTTGGTGGCCTGCTCAGCGCCCAGCCATGGACCCAGCTGCGGGCTCCACGGCCCCCTCTGACATCTGCCTCCTGCGCTCTTTCTTCTGTCCCGGTAGACACAGGCACAGCCTAGCAGGTCCACGAAGGACGGAGACCTCCGAATGGAAACTAGAGGACCTGTCCCCCTTACCCGAGGGCCCACATTATTGTAAGAGGCCATCCTGGATTCTGTCCCCGCACTTGACTTTGGAGAGGAGAGGGGAAAGCCGCTGGTGTCATGAGATTGATGATAGCCCATACCTCTCCTCTCTCTTCTCGTTCTCCCTCGAGACAGGGGTTGGGTGGGCAGTGTCTGGGGATCAAGGCCAGTGCTGAAGGGTGTTTGGGATCTGAGTGAATTGGGTCTGGTAAGACGTGCAGAGCTAGAAGTGACTGCCACGCCATAAGAAGGCACTTCTAGGGAAGCTGGGATGGCTCAGCGGGTTAAGTGCTCGCTTTGTGGCCCCGGAGACCGAGGATTGAGTCCCGGCCCTGGCCCATGTGGACCCACATGCTGAGGTGGGGAGTGCCCCCAGTTCATTTCTTGCCGGGGCCTATGTGGGAGGCTCCCGGCCCAGTTCCTGCCCTGCGCAGCCCTGTGCCCACCTGTGGAGTGAAACTATAATGCTGTCAACTATAAAGACAGCTCTGGGCCCTCCCCCTTCTCTCTGTCTCTCTCTGTCAAAAACAATAAATAAATCTTTAGAAGGCACTTCTACTCCCAGTTTTCTAGGGACGGGGTGTACAGTGTGGAGGGCCACATGGGGAGCTCTGGGGTCAGCCAGGAAAATGTGGACAACAGCCTTTAGTGTGGTTTCCAGGAAGGAGGGACAGACAAGGCAGGGTCAGCGGGTTTAGGGTTGGCTAGTCGGAGTCATTTTGGGGGCCCTGGGGGGCAGGGTCTGTCTCATCTGGAACCTGGCTCTGGTGGTCAGGGCAGGTGAACGGTGGCCCAGATCGTATGCTCCTGAAAGAGGGTGCAGTGGGAGCGTGGCTTTCACTTGAATGGTGTTGTCAGGGGCACGTTAACTGTCTCTAGGAATCAAGTCCCTTCACGGTCATCAAAGCAGCTGAATCCAGAAAATAAATGACCTGGTTCATGCCACCACTGTGGCCCCTAATAAGCTCAGAGGGATGTTCCTGGTGACTGGTTCTTTTTCAAATGCGTGGCACCTCTGACCTCTTTGGCCCCAGTTTTGGGTCCTGGTCATCAATTTTGAGACAGCAGGCAGCATGCATCTAATAGCCTGCTACATCAGCAGCAGCAAAAGCCACAGTGTTTCATACCGTGCAGCCTTCACACTGAGAGAGGAAGGAATTAGAAATGAAAGCAGCAGATGCTGATAGGCTGCAGATTGGACCTCCATGTGGTCGGGTTCTTCCGTCGCAGCACAATGAAACCATGATCTGTTGAATGAATAAGGAGCAGGTTATGTGGGAGGAAGAGCCATGACCAGGATCCGGAGAGGCTCCGGCCTTTTCTGTCCCCAGGAGTCCGACTCCCACAAGGGGACTGCCAGGCTGGAGGTCCAGGGTGGGGGAACCTTGAAGGACATTCTCATCAGGATGGCAGCATAGAGCGTGGCTTCAGAAGAGCCATGTTAGGATGCCAGCCATCCCCGGAATGCTACGCATTCTGGGCCCCGATTCTATGGATTCCTGTTTTCTCACCTCTACGGACCATAGAGGGAAGCAACAGCGACCTTGCCATATTGTTGAAGCCAGGAACTGAAGTGTTGTAAAAGTGAGAAACCGCGGTACGATTCATACAGCACTGCAGTATTACACACACTGCCTCATTTCTTCCGTTCCCAAGTAGCTCAGGGGAGTCCAACCTTCCGGCTTCCCTGGGCCACACGGAAAGAAGAATTAATTGTCTTGAGTCACACATACAATATACTCACACTAACAATAGCTAATGGTCTAAAAAAAAAAAATCACAAAAATAACTCATCCTTTTTTAAGGAAGTTTGTGAGTTTGTGTGGGGCCATATCGCATTCAAAGCCATGCTGAGCTGAGTGCGGGTTGGACACGCTTGCTGACCCTGGTGTGTGCCTTTGTCACTGTGCACTGAGGTCCTCCCTAGGAATGTTCATATGGTCTTGACAACAAAGCCTGAAGATTTTACAGGTCATAGGGGAAAGGTCAGCACATTCTAATCTCATAAATAGCTGGGCCCCCACGCGGCGTGCATCTGATACCCTGTTCTCAGTCTCTGCATCAGCCGCCTCTCGCTCTCTGCACAAGCCCTTATTTACCCACATCGCCCACTTACCTTGAAACGGGCAGGAGCCGAGTGGAGAGGATTTCGTGTTTCTCTGCAGACAGGCCGCAGGCCAGACCGATCTTATCGGCCCCCTGTGCTGCCCCTGAGCGGCTCCAGGATCCATGTCGACAATATTCCAGCATGTTTGGTGGATGTGCCCAAACCTATCGGCAACCCTGGGCCTGCCCGGTGCTCGGGGCCCCTTCAAGTCTTTGAAATCCAAGCCCATCCTGGGACGAAAGCAGCCCACGAGAGGCCTCATTTTTAAGGCAGGAAGCACCGGGGAACCTCACTGGATCCAGGGGAAAGCCGTGGGCGTTGTTAGGACATCTTCATGGACAAACACTTCTGTGCGGCAAGCTTCCAGCTCAGTCCTGAGCCTTGTCCTCCGCTGCGATGCAGGGCTCAGAGACGGCTGGGGGGTTTGGCTCAGCTGAGTCGTAACCTTTAACGTGACAGCCCAGGGCTCCAGGAGACCAAGGCAGGTGCTGCTGGTCCTGTTATGGACTGGAAACACATCCCTGTCACGTCTCTTGAGCACAGTAGTCACTGACCTGTCCGGATTCTAGGGGACAGGGAGGAGACCCATTCCTGGTTAGGAGAAGGGTCCAAGGATTTACGGCCATCTTTGAAGGACCATGGTGGCTGTCCCCCTTCTTCTGTAGGGAATTCGGGCAGCCAGTATCCCAATGAGGCAGCTTGCCTGTGTGTGACACACAGGACAGAGGTCAGGGTTCTGCATGCAGGCCCTCCATGCATCCCCCGCTAAGAGGGGTGGGAGAGAAAGGCCCACACAGGTTTCAGCAGACAGGATTTGGGCCCATCCCAGTGGGACAGCCTCTGGGGACTCCCAGAAGTCCTAGGGGCAGCATAATGTACAAGGGCCCTGCGCATTCCCCGCAAAGACCTTGATGTTCTGAAGCAGGAAAGGGCAGCAGACTCTGGGATATTACTATAAATGATATATTAGGCTGACCAGAAGTACCACTTTATTTACTTATTTTTTTAAAGATTAATTTTGTTGTTTGAGAGAAGGTGAGAGAGAGGCAGAGAGAAGGGGGAGGGCCCAGAGCTGCCTCCATTGTTGTGCGTCATCAGTTTTTCGACATGGTTTTGTCCCACACAGGTGGGTGGGGGCCTTGCAGGGTGGGAACCGGGCTGGGGGCCTCCCGCATGGGAAACTTGCCCTGGTGAGAACGGAATTGGGGGCCACACCCCAGTTCAGCATATGGGCTCGCATGAGCTGAGGCCTGGACTTGATCCTCAGACCCCAGGGCTGCAAAGCGAGCTCTTAACCTGCTGAGCCATCCCAGCTTCCCCCAGATCGCGCTTCTTAATGTATGTCCGAGCCTCTCCGTGTGACCACTCCAGCTTACCTTGCCACGTTGTCCACCAGGGGCAAACCAGACGATTCGCCTTCTCCAGAAACGCTTTCTAGCTCTGTGCCTTGCTATTAATACATGCGTCCTTTGCCTAGAAGCCACTTCTCAGCCACTGCTAGTTTTCAAAAGATTTCCCATTGCTCAAAGCCATGCACTAATTCCTGTCTTTCTGGGGAATCCTTTTTGAACCTTCCAGCGTGCCGGAGTGAATCTCACCTTCCTCTGTGTCCTCGTCGAGCTTTCTAAGCACTTTTCTTACAGCCTGTCCAGGCTCCCACCCAGCCTGGCACATAAGAGGTGAGTATTGGTGGAGTTGTGACCCTCGTATCTGGGGGCATGCCCTCGTTCCTGAAGCTCAGAGACTATGGTCTTGCTTATCTTTGGAACCTACTCTTAAAACCGTTCAGTGATCAGTAATTGTGTGGAATGAAATGATAGTGGTCCCCACACATACTTCTTTCTTCCTGAAATGGCTTTCTGTAAATCTTGAAACCATTTTTATAATTTCCCAGTATTCTGATAAAGTCACAGTTTGGTCAGAAGCAGACAATCCTTGGTTGATATGTTGGTTGAAGAGAGGCCCTCATTGATCTAGGCGGATTTTTTTTTTCTTTTTTTTTTTTTTCTGCCAGCTACTCACCTTCTGCTCTGTGGCTCGACATTGGTGGGTTGTTTATTTGAATATGAGCACGGCCTTTGCCACCACTTGGTGGCAGTGTACGCTTCAATTCCAAGCCCTTGCTAAGGAGACCACTAGACCCCGATGAGTGCTAAAATTACAAACCAGACGTTCTGAAGTGACAGGCAGTAACAACCCATATCTAGATTCTATTTTAGTGACAGATATTCTAAGGTCGTACCGTAGGTTTAAATACTTTCTAAAGCCAGTCTTTTTGGGTACGTCACGATTTCTCTGATAAACATGCTTTAATTTTCTTTCACCTAATGGGCGAAGAATATGAGATGTGAAGATTTTGCGAAGGCCAGAATATGAATCACCAACTGCAGCAACATCACCAGCACACACTCCCATGTTTTAGGGCTACTTTTTCATCGTAAAAAGCAAAAGTTTTATTAAGAATGTTTTTTATGTTTAAGATACGGTGTGCATATGTCACAGGTTTTAATTCCTCAATGTGATTTACAAAGTCCGTACAGATTCCGCGCATACAGTTCTGTCTGTAGCTCCTCATCTATGGGTTGCATTCTGTGCTCACCACCCAGAGTCAGTTCCACCACCACATATTTGATGCCCCCTCCCTCCCTTCTCCCCACCTCCCCCCTGACCCTCAGGGAACCACTAAACTATTGTCTGCGTCCATGAGTTTTTGTTTCTTCATTACGTCCAGTTGCATATCCCACATACGAGTGAAGTCATATGGTTCTTGTTTTTTTCTGTCCGACTTAGAGGCCTCCCTCATGTGGGGAAAGATGAAATCTTATAAGGGTAGTATTACCAAGACCACGAGGCACCTACCGAAGACCTGCCTTGAGTTTGGAATCATTTGAAGTTAGAACACTTCTGGCTAACGCACCTTGTGTTGAAAAGTGGAATAACGTGACGGAATTTCCTTCCTTTTTGAGGCTGAATAATAGTGCACCGTCCTCATGCATTTAGACCTCATTGTGCTTACCCATTTCTCTGAGTTGCTTCCACCTTTCGATCATTGAGAATAATACTGTTGTAAAATCCAGCTTCCTCCCGCCTTATCGGATGGATACGTTTTCTCCTATAAGAAACATTATTCTGCCAGGAAAATGGGATTGAAACTTTAGGCATGGGCAGTGAGGGAAAGGCCAGGGGCGGGCTCTCTCCTGCTTGGGGTCCTCTTCCCACTTTACACGTAAATGCAGAAGCCCCAGAATGTTCTCATTCATCCCCTGCAGTTGTTCCTGCTTCAGGGGGACAAGACACAGCTGTGTGCCTTTGTGAGTGGAGGCTGCACTTGAGTAACGCAGGCCTTTGAAACAGAATTCTAGTAAAAGAAATGGACCTGGCGTGTCCTCTGGAATTTGTAGGGGTGGAGTTTTGTCTCCATGCTCAAGTGTCCTGTGCAGAAATGCAATGGGGAAGTGCAGGCGAGAGAGGAGTGGGAAGACTGTCCTGGGGAGGCCGGGATGGCTCAGCGATTGAGCTCTTGCCTTGCAATCACGAGGCCTGGGGATCGAATCCCGGCCCCGGCCCGTGCAGACCCACGTGCTGAACTGCATTGCTAGTGGTCACTGCTGGGATGGCTCCGCGGCAAAGGTTCTTGCCTCCCATGTGGGAGGCTCCCAGTTCGGTTCCCTCCCCACATCTACCTGTGTGGAATGAATCCATGTCACAGCTCATGATGTACAGCTATGGAGATGGCTCTGGGCCCTCCCCCATTTCTCTGTCTCTCTCTTCTCTCAAAAAAATAAATGAATCTTTTTTTCTTTTTTAAAGAACATCCTCCCCTTAAGACATCTCAAATTCAGAATAAATAGGTATTTTTCTGAGATGGTCAGGCAATCTGTTTCCTTTGGTGTTACCTTTCTTATTCTTGCGTTCACTTATCAAATCTTTGTCGAGGCTCAACTGTGTATTGTAAAAGGCATTGTGAAAAATACCTGAAAATGCAGTGGCCTCACCGTTTAAAGCTCTTATTATTTAGCAAGTGCAATACGGCAAATAGAGAAAAACAGCCAACGCAGATGTGATTGACTCCAAAGTGTTTAAACTCAGAGTCCTTGGTGTCCCGTGAAGGGAAACATCTCAGATGCAATCAGGGTGAGCTGCTTGGAGGAGGGAACATTTTGGGGCCAGATACTGAGAAATGCCTCTCTGAGTCTGCGAGCATACTGGGATATTTCCTTGTTAAAGACACTTTGATGATGTCTCTCAGCCAGGAAAAGAAAAACATGATAACTTTTGACTCAACAAACTAGCTGCTGGTACAGCTGTCTGGCAATTGACATTCACTATCTTGACGTTTAGGTTTAAGATTTGATTTCCCCAGTATTTCCAGGGGGTTGGAACCCAGTTGCAAACTTTCAATACAGTAGAGAAGAAACAGTTATGGAGAAAGGCTTGCAGCAGTTTCTTCTTCTTCTTTTTCCATCAAGTTTATATCAGAGCATTTTTTTCCCCCACCAGATTTTCATCTTTGAAGCTTAATCCAGTCATCTTGAGGGAATTTTAAAAATGAAGGGGTTGCTGCTTCTGCAAAGATGTGACTGGAAAATCTGAAGGCAAAGCTGACGTTTTATAAGAAGGAGAGCAGGAATGAAGCAAACCGAAACAGAACACTCTGAACACACAAGGTATGGATGGGTGAGGAGGGTGGCGGTTTGCTTGGGGAATGGTCAGTAATGATTCAGGGGAAGCTGGGATGGCTCAGCGGGTTGAGCACTTGCTTTGAAGCCCTGGGGACCGAGGATCGAATCCCGGCCCTGGCCCATGCGGACCCACATGCTGAGCTGGGGTGTGCCCCCCGTTCAGTTCTTGCCAGGGCCTATGCGGGAGGCTCCCGGCCCAGTTCCTGCCCTGCGCAGCCTCGTGCCCACTTGTGGAGTGAAACTATATGGAAAATTAATGCTGTCAACTATGGAGACTGCTCTGGGCCCGCCTCCTTCTCTCTGTCTCTCTCTGTCAAAAAACAATAAAAATAAATCTTAAAAAAAAAGAAAAGATTCAACAGCAATGAAAAGGAAGTTAATTGAGATTAATTGGCTCACAGGATACCCTGGGACATAACTTAAAATAAAACTAAGAGCACCCAGGGGCCATGGGCTGTATCCTCTTTCACACAACAGGGAAATGGCTGGTCTCATCTGGAAAAAAAGAGCAATTAAGGCATCGCTGCTTGGGAAAAAATCCTCAGGTCATTCTGAAGACATTTAGAAAAACACCGAGGCTGTGTGGCTCATAAAGTGCAGGGCCGAGCGCGTCTGTATCTCTAAACACATTTCTCTTGTCTTATTCAGAATGAAGTCACTGTGTTTTAGCTCAGCTCTTCACCTATAATAGGCAGTCAAATTTTGTTGAAGGAATGCATTCATTTCCTTATTTATTTATTTCGCACGTATTTATTGGGTATGTCTTAGGTAGCAGACAATTTTTGAGGCTCTGGGAACAACATAGCAATATTTATAGACTCTCAGTTAACTGGCATACATAGGGATGGGCAGATGTCAGATAAATGTAAGTAGACTCTTCATGAACCAGAACTCAAGCAACCGGCAAAATCCCAAGCAACCGGCACAAAATTTTGCCGGTTGCTTGAGAGGGCCAGTTGTTTGAGTTTTAGTTAATGGAGCATCTACTGTGTGTATATAAATACAGAGGGTGCCAAAAAATGCAATTTTAAGAAAGGAAAAAACTGTATTACACTTCAAATAGACCCATAACAAAAGATGAATACAAGCCATGTTTGACTTCTGCCATTACAAGAGGTGCTCAAAGTGGTGACCCTCAGCGTCCCGACACTTTTGATGATGACGAAGTATTGCTTGAGCCATGTTGACCAAAGTGTCCACTTGGATCGCTGCACATGCCGTTTTCATTGACCCTGTGTCTCACACTTACCACAAATGCATGCAGTTAGGCATGTTGAAGGTTCTTTTGCACACTCATGCCTCCATTATTGTTGTACTTCCACAACATTCTTGAATTTCAAATACCACTTTGAATTGGCCTTGTGTTCCTTGAACGATAACCATGGTTCTGCCATTTTCTTGGATTGTCTTGCCTGTTACATGGTGATGCTAGCATTCATTTGATTAACACCATATTTGGGGTTTTTTTTTAAGATTTATTTTATTGTTTGAGAGGTGGGAGAGAGAGACGGGGGGGAGGGCCCAGTGCAGTCTCCCTAGTTGTACATTATTAGCTATGACATGGTTTCATTCCACACAGGTGGATGTGGGACCACGTGGGGCAGGAACTGAACGGGGGCCTCCCACATGGGAGGTGAGAACCTTCACCACTGAGCCATCCCAGTGGTTGCCAGTTGTACTGCAGTTCAGCATATGAGTCTGCACAGGTGATTAATGCCACTATTTGAGTGAATGTCATAGTACACATTGCTACTGTAATTCAATTCAACTTCAAAAAGTAGCATAACAGATATAACATCTCTGAAAATGTGTGTATGTTTTTGGCACTCCCAGTATAACTGTCATGTGTATATAGAGCATATATATGACAGTTACTCCTGTCTTCTATAAGGAAATAATTCTTGATGAAGGCCATCAATACACAAATAAAATATCAGATGGTTCTATGGTCTAAAGTAAAGAAATAAATTTGGGAATGGGGATTGCATTAGATTCCTTTGGGACTGCCATAACTAAGTGCCAAAAACTGAGTGGCTTAAACAACACAAATTTATTGTCCCGGTGCTGGAAGCCAGAGGCCGTGATGAAGAGGTTGGCAGTGCCATGGTCCCTCTGAAGGCTCTGGGGAAGGATGTGTTCCAGGCCTCTCCCTCAGCTTCTCTGTTAGTTCCTTGGCTTGTGGCAACATAACTCCAGTCTTCACAGGCGGTGCTCCCTGGGCCTTTGTCTCTGGGTCCAAATTTCCCCTCTTTATAAGGACATGAGTCCTGTTGGATGAAGGCCCACCCCCATGACCTCATCTTAACTTGATCATCTGCAAAACCTTCACTGGGGGCTAGGATTCTCACATCTTTTGGGGAGACACAGCTGAACCCATAACAAGGATTAAGTAGTTGGTGAGCTGCTGTTTTATATGGGTGTCCAGGTGAGGCCCACAGGTGATGTTTGGCTATGATCTTGAAGTAACTGAAGGTGTGAGTCATGCAGATACCTATTCTCCAGGCAGAAGGCAGAATGTGAGAATGCTCCTCAAGTTCCAAAACCAGCGGGAGTGCCCCATGTGACAAACTCAGGAGAGAGAGAAAGAGTCAAAAGATGGGGCGGAGGGGAAGCCGGGATGGCTCAGTGGGTTAAGAGCTCACTTTGGAGTCCTGGGGACCCAGGATCAAATCCCAGCCCCGGCCTGTGTGGACCCATATGCTGAACTGGGGAGTAGGTGTTTGGAGCTATGGACCTAGAGTTCAGGAAGTTGGCCATCTCGATGGTTTGTGAAGCCATGGTTTGGAGTTAGATTGGCTGAGAATGAGCAGAGCCGGAGAAGAGGAAAGGCTCTCGGCTGATCCTTGGGTGGTTAGCAGTTAGTGTTCAGGGAGGTGAAGTAGAACAAATAGAGCGGATGGGAAATGCATGACCAGAGGAGCAGGAGATGAGCAAGGGCTGGGAACTACCAGGAGACCTTCTTGTGTAAAGCCTGGAGCCCCCAGTGGCTACTCCTTTGTAACACCCTCCCCCCACTAGTCTAGAGAAGAGCAAGGAAGTTGTGCCTCTGGGTGGGAGAATTATAATGTCACCTGGAGAAAGTCAAAGCCCACGCTTGTACCACAAATGTCAACGATAGAAGATCATTAGGTGTGGGAAGACTAAGCTAAGAAATTAATGTGAAAAACTCTTTTAGAAAGAATGAAACCTCTGGGCAAATACCACAAACAAATCTAATACTGATGCCCAGGGATACTTTCACAACTAATGGCACAAAACATTTACATGGGGCATGGGGAATGGAGAATAAAACACCTCAAGGGAGAGAATGTGTGGATACCTTGCACTGTATATGGACTCACTCCCCAGGGGATACCATGTAATCTCACTTAATGCTCCCTTTATACTGTTGATTTCTACATGTATATTAACCAGCCTGGACATCTCCTACTAACTCTAGATCACCGGCGTTCAACCTTTTGGCTTCCCTGGGCCCCATTGGATAGAAGAAGACTTGTCTTGGGCCACACATAGGTTGCAAAACAAATCTCATCATGTTTTAAGAAAGTTTATGGATTTGTGTTGGGCTGCATGTGGCCCATGGGCCGTGGGTTGGACAAGCTTGCTCTAGATGGTCCTCACTTCCAGATTATCTTCAAGGTAGCTCCAGGATGGTCCTAAAGAACCAAATTCCTGGCATTTACACTCTGTATTCCCTCCCACGTTGCCCTAGGGGCTGGTTAATATGCTCAATGGACTATGGCAGAAGTGACATTATTGCACCTTTGAGACTAGGTTATAAAAACACCGTGGCTTCTATCTTGGTTTGTCTTTCTCTCTCGTTCTCTTTCTTTCTCTCTTTGGTCACTTGTTCTGGAGGAAGCCAGCTGCCACATCTTGACACTCAGGCAGCCCTGTGGTGAGGGTCATGTGGGCCTGAAGCTAGCAGTGAGCATGAACTTGACAGGCATGTGACAGAACCTCCCTGGAAGCAGATCCTCCAGCCCCTGTCAGACCGTCAGCTCACTGCAGTCCTGGTGAGAGTTTAAATGCCACCCTGAAGCTGAACCACCCAGGGAAGCTGAGGTCAGATTCTCCACCCTTAGACACTGAGATAATAAAGTGTTGTTGTTTAATCTGCTAAAGTTTGGGAGTAATTTGTTACATAGTGATACATAAAGGATCTAATGTACCCAAAACAGACTCTACATCTGCCTCCTCATAGTTTTTTCCATCTCCCTGTAAATGGTAATTCCATCCTTCCAAAACTCAGGTCAAAAACTTGGGATCAATGATGATCTTACCTGTGTTTCCCACATCCCACATCAGAGTTTTCAGTAAATCTTTGTTGGCTCTATCTTTAACTTATATGCAGAATCTGATCACTTCTCTCTACCTCCATAGATAGTATCCTGGTCCAAGCCATAATCATCTCTTCCTTTTTTTAAAGATTTATTTTATTGTTTGGGAGGTGAGAGAGAGGGAGAGAGAAGGAGGGAGGACCCAGAGCAGTCTCCATAATTGTATGTCATTAGTTGTGACATGGTTTCATTCCACACAGGCGGCTGTGGGGCCGCACTGGGCAGGAACTGAACCTGGGGCCTCCTTCGTGGGAGGTGACAACCTTTGCAGTACAGCCATCCCAGCAATTACCAGTTGAGTTGCAATTCACTGTATGGGGTTTGCAAGGGCTGGGGCCAGGAATTGAACCCCAGACCTTGCGATTGCAAGGCAAGTGCTCAACAGTTGAGCTATTCCATTATCCCCACTATCATGTCTTGACTGGATTATTGCAGTAGTTCCTATTGGTCTCCCTAATTCTGACTTTGTCCAGTGTCAGTCTATTAACAACAAAGCAGCCAGATCATGTCACTCCTCTGATCACATCCCTCTCATGATTTCCAATATCACTTAAGATAGACGCCAAAGTCCTCACAGGAGCTCGAATGCCCTTGGCTGCTTTGTCCTTCCTCTGACTTTACCTTCTACCACCTCCCTGGCTCCCTTTCCTCCAGCCATACTGTGATCACCATTTTTACTCCAACAGACAAGAAATGATGCTGTTTTAGGGCATTTACAACCACAACCCTCTCTGCCAGGGGTGTTCTCTTGGATAACTACAGGATTTGTTTTCTTGTTCCCACCATACATCGGTTTCTTCCATGACAACCCTATTTAACACTGTAGCCTTCACTCCTCCTTTCTCCCTTCCCTGCTTTATTTTCTTCCTAGCTTTAGCAACATCTGACATACTATAAATGTTACATACCTATCTTGTGTATTGTCTTTCTCTTTCCACTAGAATGCAAGCCCCGTGAAGACAGAGAACTTTGTCTCTTGTGTTCAGTGATGCAATTTAAATCCCAAGAATAATGTTGAGTGCCTAGTAGGAAATCAAATAGTTTTTTAAAAAGCAAATACTATGTGTAGGAGAAGTAATATGATAATATTTGGAAAATATAGAGAAATCTAAAAGGGACTACAAAATACATTTAAAATGATTAAAAGTGAAAGAAGTGAGAATCATGAAAAAAATCAAGGTACTCTTACAATCAGTCAGATTTGGAAAACAACTGAATATCTCTTCAAGGAAGTAAAAAATATAGTGACCATAATAAAAACAAAAAAAACCCATAAGGGATTAATTAGATTTAGAAGACAGTGTGAGGAAATCACTCAGAGTGGATTAGAAATATGATGAGATTAAAATTACCTAAAAGAAGTTACAGTTGGAATGAGAAGGCCTGGAATGTATTTAGTAGGAGTTCCAAAAGGGGGGAAATAGAGACAGTGGAAGAGAGATAGTATTTAAAAAGACAATGGTAAAAAGTTTTTCAGAATTAAAAAAACTATATTTTAAGATTAATATAATATATAGAGTACTAAGCAGGATTTAGAAAATAATTTACACCTACATACATTGAGGTACAACATGGGAAGGAAAAAACCCCTAAACACAGTAAGGGAATAAAAGATAGAATATCCTTGAAAGAACAACTATGAGACTGACAGCAGTCTCTTTATAAGCAATAATATATGTCAGAATAGAATGTAATTATGCCTTCAGTCTGCCAATGGAAAGAACCATCATCTTAAATTCTATACCCAGCTAAAAGTATCATTCAAGAGGGAGGGATGAATAAGAACATTTTCAAGAAAACTGTCACTGCCTCTTGCTAAAATGATCTCTAAAGTGTGTTCATCAATAAGGAGACAATTGAACACAGAGAATTAGAGAGAAATTGGAGTTACAGTGGTGTGAAAGAAATTGGTGACTATTTTGATAACTCTAAATGAACATTGACTTATCAAGCTGGGACTAATTGGGAGGAAATGGTTGGAAATAAGGAGAAGTTACAGTACTAAACAATAAGATGGCACAAGAGAGAAAGGAGATTAGAATTGAACTGTTCCAAGACCAGGAGGGTAGAGATTTTGGCTGTTTTATTTATTTTTAATGTCAAGTATGCTGATTCCAGGCTTAGGGGTGGGAGGAAGAAGTGCCCATCTGCATCTGGAGACAAAGCTTCCATTTTGATCTTATTTTCTACTGACTCTGGGGCTCAAGTTCTCCTCTCTGCTTAGTTATTTCAGAAACCAAGTCCTTCCAGGGTTCACAGTTACTGACCAAACCTTTCTAAAATGAACGACAAAGCAGTCAGAATCTAAGAAAAAAACACTGCTAAGTGAAGGGAGTTCAATTATGTCAGGGGTGTCCAACCTTTGGGCTTCCCTGGGCCACATTGGAAGAAGCATTGTCTCGGGACACATGCAAATACACTCACACTAACGATAGTGGATGAACTTCAAAATATCACGTAACCATCTCATCATGCTTTAAGAAGTTTACAAATTTGTGTTGGGCATGTTCAAAGTCATCCTGGGCCGCGTGCAGCCCACAGGAGGCAGGTTGAACAAGCTTGAATTACATTATACTTATCACTGCATCAGTTACACTTTCCTTAGGCTTATTTTCCCTGAAGACCTGAAAATGTGCACTGTGACCTCATTAGGAGTCCTTATACCTACCACAACCACCGTCCTTAATGCGGAGTTCCTTCTTATATTAACTCAACTTGGGCAGGAAGGATTTGCCTGCTCAGTTTTACAGGTGACAACTTCCCCATGTCTCACAGACGTGATGTTTTATAAGCGCATTTGATTCTTGCAGGCTTTTGGCCGCACTAGCATATGTATAAGCCTTGGGCTGACAAAGAAGTGTTGACTCTGGTTATCAAAGCTTTGTCTAAATAAACTGGGACCTCACTCTATCTCTCTTGGCCATAGAGCTCGGTAGAAGGACAATCCATTTTGGATGCTCTCCAACGTACGGATAGTGATTGAAGTATTTAAAAAAAAGACCTCCTTATAAGGCAGTTTCACCTAGGAGGAAAGCCCCCAGCATTGGCTACACAAATAGTATTATAGTGGAGCTCCATGGTATTAGAGCCAAATATGATTCTCTCAACTAAAGTCCAGCCTGGTTTTTATAGGCCAGACATAAATCTGAGAAAGTGTTTATAAAATAGACTGGGTCTATCTGGAAGGCTTTAAAAAACAACTTTTATAGGTTAATTCTTAGGAAATCAATTGGAGGCTATTTAGAGAAGTTGCTTTTGTGCAGAATGGGACCCTGCTCACCTTATCTTACCCTGTTCGACTAGGGTGTGTGGTTCATTCAAAAAGCAGCACAATTAATTTTAGGCTCTGCACACTCTTACAGGCAGACAGTCCTGCTTTATTGTGTCACCATGAAAGGATGGAGGGAACCTTTATGAACTACTTATTAGTAGACTTCAAATCTCAATGTCGTTTTCCCTCTACATTGTTACACCATTTCAAGGTTGTATTCCCACTTGGTATTCTAGCTTCTGGCTGAAATAGCTCTGACCCATAGAACTCTTGTGCCGGTACAGTGCATTTGAAGCATGTTTCAGGGGATAACGGGACAACTCAGTGGTTGAGTGCTTGTCTCACAATTGCAAGGCCAGGAGTTCGATTCCCAGTTCCGGCCCGTGAAAACCCACATGCTGAACTGCGGCGCAATTGGGAACCACCGGGATGGCTCAGTGGTGAGGGTTCTCACCTCCCATGCAGGAGGCCTCTGGTTCGGTTCTCACCAGTGCAGCCCCACGTCCACCTGTGTGGAATAAAACCATGTCACAACTAATGATGGACAACTGTGGAGACTGCTCTGGGTTCCCCTCCCACCCCACTTTCTCAAACAATAAAAAAATCTTGAAAGCGTATTATACTAAACCTGCCAATTTTGTTGATGAGGCGGCTGAGGCCCTGATAGAATGACTCTCTTTTCAACAAATACCCCTATATGTATGACACTTGGCCTTTGGTGGGGACAAAAGTACATGGGCCAATGTTCTTGTCCTCGCCAAGTATTCTTTATGGTAAGGGAGCTAAAGCAAAGAACGGTAGTATGTGCTAGGCTAGGGTAAGAGCTGAGAGAGGACAATACTAAATGCATTGTGCTGGGGTCTGGGTATTTAGAAGGAAACAAGTACTTTGTTGGGGGCGGGGATATTGCAGGTACATACTTATCAGATAGTTCTTGGCATTTGGAGGCAACCTGGGTGAGTTGGTAGGATTTTTCCCCGGTGGGGGTGGGAGATAAGAGTGAAGCTCCTATCCTGAGAAATCCCCTGGCACAGAAAGGAAACTGCAAGGGAAGTCAGGATGGCTCAGCGGGTTGAGCGCTTGCTTTGCAGCCCTGAGGACCAAGGATCAAGTCTGGCCCCGGTCTGTGTGGACCCAAATGCTGAACTGGGGAGTGCTGCCCATGCGGGAGGCCCCCAGTTCAATTCTTGACCCCCGGTTTGGCCCCTGGCTTGAAGTCCTGCCCTGAGCTGCCCCTGCCCACCTGTGTGGAATGAAACCATGTTGAAAAGCTGATGATGTACAACTGTGGAGACTGTTCTGGGCCCTCCTCCTTCTCTCTGTCCCCCTCTGTCTCTTTCTCTCTCTGACTGTCAAAAACAATAAAATAAATCTTAAAAAAAAAAAAAAAAAGGAAACAGCAGGGAGGCTAGTTTAGTTGGAGAACCAATGAGAATCAGGGAAGAAGAATAAGTAAGGTTGGAGAGAGGGGTAGGGGCAGGGCTCCAGGTGCCCTGGAAGGTTGGCATGAGCCTTGTGACTTTGTAGGTAGGCAGTGGAGTGGAGGAGATGGGAGAAACAGCAAGGATGGAAGCATAACGCAAACAAGAAACAAGGAAGAAAAGAGGTTTGAAAAGCACACAGTGCTTCAATGTGTCCACTGCTTCCAAAAGGTAAAGACAGTGGCTGATATGTTGGGTCAGGAGCCTGATTATTTTTGAGGGGCAGGGGGTTGGCAGTGAGTGGTTGATGAGAACGTACAGACCAATTATGGAAAATTCTTATGAATAATTTGCTAGTAAAGTAAGCTTGTCCAACCTGTGACCCGCAGCCCGCCTGTGGCCCAGCCTGGCTTTGAATGTGACCCAACCCAAATTCGTAAACTTCTTAAAACTTTATAAGATTTTTTTGGTGACACTTTTTATTTAGCTCAGCAGCTGTCATTAGTGTCAGTGTATGTTCTGTGGGGCCCAAGACTCTTCTTCTCCCATTGTGGCCCAGGGAGGCCATAAAGTTGAACAACCCTGTGAAGTAACGATAAAACCAAGATGGTTGAATCCCTGAGAAGGGTGGGTACGAAGATTCTGAAAGTGGTCTTCTTGTCCACAGTATAGTCGTGGCAGGCACGTCCTAAAATCTAAACACCTGAGCATGCAATTTTGTTTTTTTTAAGATTTATTTTTATTGTTTTTTGACGAGAGAGAGAGAGAGAGAGAGAGAGAGAGAGAGAGAGAGAGAGAGAGAGAGAGAGAGAGAGAGAGAAAGGGGGAGGGCCCAGAGCAGTCTCCATAGTTGACATTAGTTTTCCATATAGTTTCACTCCACAGGTGGGCACAGGGCTGCGCAGGGCAGGAACTGGGCCGGGAGCCTCCCGCATAGGTCCCGGCAAGAACTGAACTGGGGGCACACCCCAGCTCAGCATGTGGTGCTGCATGGGCCAGAGCCGGGATTCGATCCTTAGTCTCCAGGGCTGCAAAGCGAGCACTTACCCCACTGAGCCATCCCAGCTTCCCCTCATTTGTTTTTTAATGTCAGTATTAACAAAGTGGAGTTTAGAAATGGAGACCCAA
The DNA here is from genome assembly GCA_004027555.1 of Craseonycteris thonglongyai. NCBI lineage: Eukaryota > Metazoa > Chordata > Mammalia > Chiroptera > Craseonycteridae > Craseonycteris > Craseonycteris thonglongyai. Next base: position 67,883 of record PVKE010000017.1, on the reverse strand, counting down.
TCTGACCATTACGGTGCTGGGTTGCCCCACGGTGAGTTGATGTGCAGATTGGCGAACCATGCTCACCGGGGTGGGCTCAGCTCTGTGCTCGCCCCTCATGCTGGGACCCAAGCTTGTGTCTCATGACGGCAGGCCTTCCCGCGGATCTGCAAAATATAGCAAGGAGCCACGTGGATGATCCCGACTCTGCAGATCAGATCAAAGGAACTTAGACCGACGCCTTGCCCCCTTTATGCCAGCACTTGGCAAACATCTCGTTCCTTTAGAGATGATTTTGAGTTTTGTCGAATTAAGACTTCTTTTTCCCCCCTCTTTTCCCCAAGCTTAGTTCTCTCGGTTTTCAAAAGGTTGGGTACTTGGGGGAAATTTAATCCACATGTTTATGATTCATTTCAACTCCACTCCTTTCAAATTTATCTTTGGAGCATGAGTTGGTACTTGAGAAGCCTGTTAAAGTTCAGGATTTTTAGAACCAGACCGTTATTTTGCTCGCTGTGTCTTGAAAACACGTAGCACGATTTTAATAAGACCAACGTTCAGGGCTTGGAGGGTCGTCTGAACGCGGTGAACTCCCAACTCTCGGCAGGGTATTTTCAACAGCACATCTGTAGGCAAAAGACAGTAAAAGTACAGAGAGCAGCTTCCCTGAGTGGATAACGGAAAGGGTTTCGGTGTTTATAGGTATGTCATTCGGTTGCCTCAAATGTTCCCAGAGACAGCAGGTCTGGGAAGCGTCCAGGTATCTCTGTCCTCCCGGGTAGGCCCTGCTTATTTCTAGCTTCTGATGACTGGATCCTGGAGCTGCTGGAACATTCCGGATCACCTTACAATGAGTTCAGTCCCCTCCTCTGATAGATGACGTTTGAAGCTCAAAAAGGTGAAAATTCTAACTCGAGCTCTCGTGCACCTTAGTTCTAGAAACATTGCAAGCTGCCGCACTATTGATGCCATGCCCAAAGAGAAGACTATTTGACAAGGGTGATGGGTTGGATCTGAGCAGGAAAGTGGTGGCAGTTTTTTGGAGAATGGAGAAAGAGGTTGAACACTTACTTGCTCACAGAGTGCCCATTTTGAGTTTCTTGCCCTTGTCGATCATCTATTTCGGGGTTGCTTCTCCTTTTTGGAAGGGAGTGAAAAAGGATTCTGAATGGAATGACTTTTGAAGGGGTGTCATGTGGGAAGAGAGGATGTTACCATGCAAAGCCCTATTTCTATACCTTCATTTAACAAAGATTCGTAGAGCCAACTTACTGCTCTGTACATGGATGCCTTCCTGCTCACATGGATACATACTTCCTGTTCCCGAATACTAACGCTGATTAGATGAGTCAGTGGGTGACCATTCTAAGTATGTTGGATCCACTCCGTCGCTGCAGGGGAAATCTATTGACCTTGGATACAAACTTTGGCCCAGAACCACTACCCTTGGTTATTTGGTTTAGTTGTAAAAAATGTGGGAAATAGATGCATATCAGCAAAGGTCTTGGTCTTTGTTCAGCGAGGAAAGTAGTGGTGAAATTTATGAAGGTTTTTATCAGAATGAGGTCAATAGAACATAGTCACACACATGCCATTGAAAATAGCATTTATTTATTTTACAAATGATTATAAAAGTACTATATGTTCATGGTGGAAAACTTGAAAAATGCCATAAGCATAAAAAAGAAAAACAATCACTTATAATTCCACTACTTAGATAACAATGTTAACAACACTTGAGTTTCCTGTCTTTTTGAGGCTTGTAGACTCTTTTGTTTTCTTTTTTTGTACAAAACATATTATTTCATATGTTAGAAATTGTTTTGCTTTTTCATTGTAAAGGACCATAGGAGAAAACGACGTTTCATAAGCATCTACGACCCATAACCATGGTGTCATTGGGTCTCTAGGACTCTGGTATGAGATCCAAAGCATTTGTCAGATATGAGGCAGCTGAAATCATGGATATTTATTCTCCAGGTATTGTTTCCCTTTCTGTCTGTCTATTTTTCACAACAAATTACTAACCTCGGTTTTTCTTATTATATTTTGATTTAATGTCACTCACACATGGCCCCTTTTTCCACATACCATTTGCACCACATTGTCCAGTTCAAACTGTGCAGAGAGAGAATCTGATTTATTCAGCTAAGAACTCTTATCTCTATTTGAGCACAACTTTGCACCCAGACTCTACCATAAATTGTTGGCCAGTTGGGTCACTTCTTTGATTTATTCAGGTGCAGGCAGATGATGAGGAAATTCAGGTAACCTTTAAAAAAAAGTATTGAAGACAGTCAAAACCACCTTAAATCCTGCATCTCAGTAACAAACATTGTTAATGTTCTCATGATATTTCTTTCAGTCATGTTTATGTATGTGCATATACACGTGTGTGTGTATGCGTGTGTGAGTACATATTATAAAAAGTTGATCACATTTCTTTTTTTTGGAAAAGGGAGGATTGCAAGAGCCAAACTTTGAGTAGGCCATGGGGGAGGTGACAAGGGAGGCGATGAACATGGGTACAGATGGAAGTCAGTAAGTAACTCCTACATTAGAAATGCAAGGCAGTTGATTCATTTAATTTTTAAATTTTTATTTTATTTTTTTGACAGAGAGACAGAGAGAGAGAGAGAGAGAGAGAGAGAGAGAGAGAGAGAGAGAGAGACAGACAGAGAGAAGGGGGAGGGCCCAAAGCAGTCTCCATAGTTGTACATCATCAGTTTTCAATATAGTTTCACTCCACAGTTGGGCACAGGGCTGCACTGGGCAGGAACTGGGTCGGGACCTCCCGCAGGGCCCTGAAAAGAACTGAACTGGGGACACACCTCAGTTCAGCATATGGGTCCACACAGGCTGGGGCTAGGATTCGATCCTGGGACCCCAGGGCTGCAAAGTGAGTGCTCAACCTGCGGAACCATCCCAGCATCCCCCACATTTTATTTTTTTAAAGATGTATTTTATTGTTTGCAGAAGGTAAAAGAGAGAGAGAGAGAGAGAGAGAGAGAGAGAGAGAGAGAGAGAGAGAGAGATTTAAGTAGTTTTTAGTTTCATAAATAAATAAAAATAAATTTTATACTTATTGACTTCTTCTACCTGAATTTTTTAGATTTATTCTCTTGATCAGTTTAACGAATTGGATAGTTTCTTCACGTACTCTAAGTCTTTCTTGTTTAATAATCAAATCTAAATGCTATTAATTTTTCTCAGTTTATCTTTTGTCATGAACCCTACATTTTATATACCCTGTTCTTATTGTCATGATTTTTGAAATAGTGTATACTTGTAGTTTTGATTTCTTCCTTGTCTCAAGAGTTATTTAACAGTGTCTAACATTTCTAATGTTTGTAAAAACTCTAGTGTTTATAAATCTTTAGGTTTATTACATTGTGTTAGAGAATGTGAGCATGCAATCTGCATTGTTTCTAGTTTTTGAAAACTAGCAGGATTTTCTTTTTCTACATACATGTGTATGTGTGCTTGGTCTACTTGAACCTACAAAGCTTGAAGGTGTTACAACAACACTTCCTGCAACTGTAGTTTTGTTGTTTTTTTATCTTGCATTTCCAACAATTTTTTGCTCTCTGTGGAATCAAAAAGGTGTCTTCCCACATTTTATTACTTGTGTTCTCTAAGATACTGCAAAGGACAGCATGGCTAAATTTTTCTTAGTTTGATTTGATTGTTGTTATATTAGGGAAAATTTAAACCATATTCTAAAAGTAGCTCAATCTTGGTTATCATTGTTATGTGAGTTCTTATATTTTCCTATAGTTTTGTTTCTTCCTTTAGTTAATCCTTTATTGAGTCCTTCATTTATAGCCACTGAAGTCTTCATATAATTCCATTCACTACTGAATATAGTCATTAGAAACAATTTAAAATTATGTGTGCCTCTCCATGTGAAAGGACTATTCTTCCTCACCTCAAAGAAATCAGGTTCTGTCATGTGACTTGCTTTGGCCAATGGAATGTTGACAGAAGTGATATGTACCCTATCTAAGCACCAAGCTTTAAGTGCCATTGTTTAATCTACTTTATTCTTTTCTCTGCTCTGAGAAAAGCATTTCCAGAGAGGGACCACTCCTTTATCCCAAGTGAATAAAGGCCACATGGAACACCGCAGAGAAGTGGTAAGACCCTGTGATGTGAGTAAGAAACAAACCTTCGTTGTTGCAGCCTCTGAGATGTCAGTATTATTTGTTAATGCAGCATGACTCAACAATAGCTGACTAATACATATATATACTGTGTATCAGACACCATTTTATCCATTGCAGGTCTAATTAAGATCAAAACACACATGACCTCTTCTCTTGTGACACTTACAAGAAGCTGAAAATGCCTGTAGGTAGTGCTGCTAGCCACTATTTATATAAGTCTCAGTAATATTTAATAGTTTTTTGGATGAAGAATTTGTACATTTCTTGTTAGGCTTTTCTGAAATAGTTTGCATTTTTTGTTATTGTGAGTGTAACCTTTTTCCTTGTGCTATCTAAGTCATTATGGTTGGCCCATGGGAAATTTACAGATTTTGTATCCATATGTATTATCTGGCACTTTATTAAGCTTTCACATTCAAATAGTTATGTAGTTATTCATTAAATTTTCTAGGTATATAATCATATTTCTAATAATAATTTTGCTTCTCTGCAGTGATTACCACTAATTTCCATTTTATATCTCATTAAGCAGTCAGATTTCCATTAAACTGATACGTAATAATGGTGACAGCAAACATTTTTGCCTTTTTCTTGATCCTAATAGGAAAGTGTTCAGTGTTTGATTCTTAAGCTATGATTTATTTAAGGCAAATAATCTTTGACATTTTTTGAGTTTTTATTCTGAATGTGTGTTCCATTCTAGTCAGTGTCTTTTTAGTGTCTACTGAGATTATTGTACATCTGTGGGGTATATCGTATATTGGTTGCCTAGTATTAAAATACTTCAGCATTCCTTAATGACCCTAGGACAGTGGTCGGCAAACTGCGGCTCACGAGCCGCATGTGGCTCTTTGACTCATTGGCTGCAAGGAGTCAAAGAGCCGCATGTGGCTTGCGAGCCGTAGTTTGCCAACCACTGCCCTAGGAGATTATAATGGATGATCTTATGATTTCATTAAATTGGCATTTTTATTTAGCATTTTGGAATTTATGCTCATAATTGGTTTGGTTTATAGTTCTTTTTTTGTGGGTGCTATCTATGTGGATATTTAACATGTTATTTCTTTTACTATTCAGGAACAGTTTATATTGCATGGGAATTATCTGTTCCTTGAAAGTTTGAGCTAACTTGATAATAAAACTGTCCAGATGAGCTTTTTTTTTTTGGAGGTAATGCTTTAGTAACTTCCTTAGTTTCTTTGATAGGCTTATTTTTCAGATCAGGTTTTGTCCTTCCTGAGTCAACTCTTCATGGAAAAGGACTTAACTCAGATCTGGGTTCATTGCTTGACAGAGGGTTCCATCATCTGATCAGATATTTTGCTGAATTCTACCTCTAAGATTATAGTACGGTACCTTGTCAGGGAACCGGCATCCATGGGCATCAGTAGATGCTGGATAAATCTAAGTAGACTCTCCAATAAACAGAACTCAAGCAACTGGCAAACTCTCAAATAACCAGCAAAGTAAGTTCTGGTTAAAGAGGAGTCTACTGTGTTTGCCTTGAGTGAAAATTTCATGCTAAGTACTGATCAAGCACTAAACGGACAGGAAGCTGCGATTTCACCCACTTGTATATCTGTTTTTGTTTCTGGTTGTTCCATGTGTGATAGAGTTTGATCTGAGACCTTCACTGTAACACAGGGTACATCAGGAAATTAGGTAGGTTGGGGGAAGACCCCAGAACTCTCACAGACCCCTAGTCATTGGGACTTGCTGCTATTCACCAAAAAGAACCGGGAAACTGTGAGCAGTCACAGTAGCTTAGGTCAATGTGCTCTCAACTATCCTCTGGTTGCAAATGAATTGAGTTGAAGAGGAGTGCTCTTCTGCCTCACAAAAAGGTATTCCTAGGGATGCCAGGGTTGCTCAGTGGTTGAGTGCTTGCTTTGTGAGATCTGGGGTTTGATTCTTGGCCCTGTGAAAACCCATATGCTAAACTGCAGTGCAATAGGTAACTGCTGGGATGGCTCAGTGACAAAGGTTCTTGTCTCTTATGCAGAAGGCCCTCTGTTCAGTTTCCACTCTGCATGGCCCCACATCCACCTGTGTGAAATGAAACTATGTCACAACTAATAGTATACAACTATGGAGACTGCTCTGGGCCCTCTTCCTTCTCTCTCTCACTTTCACTTTCGCCTTCTCTCTAACAATAAAATAAATCTTAAAAAGAAAAAACCAGTATTGCTAGATCAGTAGAGAGCTGCCATTGTTACAAGTCTCAAGTACCATATACTAGCCTCTTGAGACTAACATAGAACGTATCATACACTGGTGGCCTGAACAATAGAAGTGTATTGTCTCATGGCCTGGTTCCTTCTGGGGACTGTTAGGGAGAACCTGTCCTAGGCCTATCTCCTAGCTTTTGGTGGGTTTGCTGGCAATCTTTGGCTTGTAGCTACTTCACTTCATTATATCGTCTTCACATGACATGCTCCTTGCATCTATTCGCTTTGTATTCCTTCTGTACATGTCTGCCTCTGTGTTGAAGTTGCCCCTTTTCTATAAGGACACTAGTCTTTTGGAATGAGGGCCCATCCTAATGACCTCATTTTAACTTGATCACCCCATAAAGGTCCTATTTCCAAGTATGGTCACATGTGGAGGTACCAGGTTTTAGGAATTCAACATATCCTTTTAGAGGGGCACAGCTCAACCCCAAACACTGGGCCAGGCTGCCAAAAAGAACAGTCAGAACAGCTTTCTTATTGTCATTTGGACTGATGGCCCTCTGTGTCATGAAACAAACATGAGTGGGCAGGGCCCCAAATGTTCTTCTTAATCCATTCCAGTAGCCATTGTAGTTAGGAGACAGTTGTTTTTGAATTCTGTGGACCGCCTATTTTAATCTTTCCAAGATCCAGTTGGTTGGGGCGGCAATTTGGGGCTTTGGCTTCTTTTATTTTTAAATTTTTGTCCTTAACTGTATTACAAGCCCAGCATTGTAAACAAAAAAGTTGTTCTGTCTCCAAGCTCTTTTTTTTTTTTCTTTCACATTTTCCTTGTCTGCCGATCAGCAGGTTTGCATCTGAAACCTCTGGTAGCACCTCTGTACTGGGGGCTGGCTGGGAAGAGAACACCCTGAGAGTTCTTCACACAGAGGCTTTTGTGGGAGACCATGGAGGGTCGAGAGCTTCTCCACCCACTGTGTGTCGTTCCGATGAGCTCTGCGAATCCTCATCCAGGATCTCTAGTTGTCTCGGCAGCTCGCAACTCTATTATCTTCTGAAGGCTTGCAGCTTATAAAATAGCTATTTTGGCCCCGGCCGTACAATAAAGAATCATATTTGACTCTCACATTTCGCCTCCTCTCTTGCTAGCTAAATAATGTGACATTTCGAATTTGGAATCTTCATGTTCAGCTTACGTTTTTAGCTTTTTACTCATTTTTATCAAGGTCTGGCTGGGATGCTTGTCAGTTTCCAAAGTGCTCTGATATGATCTCATCTCATTCTCACAATAAGTTGCTTTTCTGCTCATTTTTCACGGCGATAACTCGCAGAAGTTCCTGGAGGCACGGGGGCGATTTGGCCAAAGCCAAACAGATAGCGGTAGAGCCAGGACTCAGATTCAGGTCTGTGGATTCTCCGCCAGGCTCCTTTCCATTAGGTCATTCTGCTCCCCTGCTACCTTGAGGTCAAGCCAAGGCTCGGCTCTCAGTCAAGGTCCCAAAATATCACCGGCTCCTCCCCAGAGCCTTCCCAGATTAAATGGATGAGGATGACTGACAGCTTTCCATTGTATGGGTCCATCTGTGCAGGGCAGGGGCCAGCAAATTGCTGCCTCCATGGCTTGCATTGGTTCATTTAAGGATGCTTTGAACAATTCTACAGAGTTTTTCAAGAATCAAAACAAAAAGAACAAGTGGCAGAGACCTATGCGTGACCTGCACAGTCTCAACTATGTATTACACTGTGAAACCTTTCATAGAAAACGTTTGCCAGCCCTTGATCTAGGTAACTGGATCTCCATCTATCTACTTTGAAAACTCACGTAGCCTCCATGTGTATTTATGACACTGATTTTGGTCATCTGTTGATTTATGGAGCATGGATTCTGGATGGAAGCTTTTGAATATTCAAAGCCCCTTCTTACTATTCTCTGATATCTTTCTTTCCCCTTCTTTCAGGCACTGAGGCACAGGTAGGTGGAATAAACCACCCCTTCTCATGTACTTGGAAAGAGGGGCTTGGCATCAAATACATGTTAGTGTATCCTGTAGGCACAACAAGTGGTATATACGTTAAGTACTAATGCACATCCAGAGAGGAGAATTCTTGAAGACCAGATAGCAAGCCTCATGAGGACACGGAATGTATCTTTCTTGTTTACTGCTAATCCTCAGCACTTAGCACAGGTGCCTGAAGAATGTTTGTTGGCCAACAAATGAGTCCTGAATTAATTGAGGAAGATTTGGGGTAGGAAATGGAACTTTTGCAGAGATTTCAAGAGTGAGAAATGAATAAACAAATATGAGTAGAGATTATACTTGAAGCAAGCAGATGGATAAGAAGAAATTGCCTGGTATATGAGCTCTGACAATTGAGTGTACAAACTCATCCTAGAACAAGTGCTACCTACCTCATTGCTGAATATCACTAAGGTCACCTTCAAAGTGCACCCCTTGGGAAGCTATGTATTGATACGAGCTCCTGGCCCAGCCTTTGAAGCAATTTTGGAACTCTTTTTCTGGAATGGCCATCAGAGCTATCTTTGTATTACCCTTGTTGTCCTGAATGTCATCAAAATGTCTTCCTTTCACTATTTACTGTACTTTTGGGTAAAGAAAAAAGTCAGTGGGGGCCAGATCAGGTGAGTACAGAAGGTGTTCCAATACAGTTACTTGTTGACTGGCTAAAAATTTCCTCACAGACAGTGCTGTGTGAGCTGGTGCATTATTGTGATGCAAGAGCCATGAGTTGTTGGCAAAAAGTTAAGATTGTTTTCATCTCACTTTTTCATGCAGCCTTTTTAGCACTTTCAAGTAGTCAGCTTGGATGACTGTTTGTCCAGTTGGTACAAATCATAATGAACAATCCCTCTAATACCAAAAGTGGTTAGCAACATTGTTTTGACTCTTGATTTGCACTGATGAAACTTTTGTGGCCATGGAGTTTCAGGGTTGTATTGGTACACCCATGATTCATCACTAGTGATTACATGGTCCAAAACATCATCTTGTCTCTCCAAAAGGTCTTGGCAAACTCAACCTTTGACATTCTCAGGATGGTACACAAACACACACAACAATAATAATGACCACCACTCAGCAAGACACTGCTACATGTTGACACGAACACAGTGGTGAGACACTGATATACCAAGGTTATGAAGCCTTACCGAATTGTTTGTACAACATAAGTGCATGGTGGAAAGTTTACAAACTTAATTGTCAGACCTCAAATGTCTTCTTCACAGCATTCATTATCCTTGAAATGAAGTAACACCTGGAATACTTAATTTTTTAATGTATTTTTTTCATAGTTTTAGGTTCACAGCAAAACTGAGTGGAAAGTACAGAGAATTCCCATATTCCCTCTGCCTCCACACATCCACCAGCTTCCCCCTTATCAACATTCACTCTAGAGTGGTGTGTTTGTTACAATGGATGAACCTACCTGAACGCATTATCACCTAGAGTCCATAGTGCACATTAAGGTTCACTCTTGGTGTTGCATAGTCTATGAGTTTGGACAAATGCATAATGACACCTATCCAAGATCACAATATATTTAATGTTTGATCCAGCAGGAAATGGTAAGCCCTGGGGTTCAGGGACTTTGCCATGGTCCTTGTGTGTCCCCATTGTTATAGCACAGTGTCTGTAACATAACAGGAACTTAAGGACTATTTGTGGAATGGAATGATTGGCTATAAGATTATGAAAGCAGATTACGGCCTAAGAGAGAGGCGTCTTCAATGCTACATGAAGTACCTTGAAATGTATCCTGTCTATAATCTAGGGGTCTACAAAACTCAGCCCACAGGCCAAACCCACCCATCTGTGACTATTTTCACACTCCAATTGCAGAGTTGCACACCTCTGACAGAATGGTGTGGGGTCCTTTGGCCCACAAATCCTAAACTATTTACTCTCTGTCCCCTGTGAAGGTACAGTTTGCCGAGCTGTGCTGGATGGCACATTCATGAAGGTGATACCTAGTTTTGAGTGTTTGGAAGAACTGGTGCTGTAAAGCCCAATGCAGCTACCAAAGCCCCCAAATCCAAGCTCTTTCCCCATCTAGAACCTTCCCTGGGTACCCCATCTTGGCCAAAAATTCTCCTAGTCATATTCAGGGAGGCGCTCTGTTTTCTGGAAACATCATTAGCTTTGCTCATGTCTAAATAGACCCCTCGAAAGCTGTGCACGGGCTAATTTTATAATGTTCTAAGAGATAGCCAGCAAATTATTTCCTCAGGGATGCCCCAGCCTTCTTTATTGCTCTTATCTTCTGAAGGTTCACAGTTTATAAAATGGGAACTTTGGCCAAAGTTGCATAACAAAGGCAAATTACACTGGCCTCTCTGCTTTTCTCTTTCGTCTCTGGGCAGTTGAGGAATATGGCACTTAGGAATGTGAATTGTCATGGCTCAGTGTACTCTTTGGCTTTTTCCAATGCTTTCAATAAATGATCAAGTCCACCACCCTCCTCTGTGAGCTGCCAGTGGCTAGCTGGCATGGCTGATTTTCCTTTCAGTAGAAAAACACATAGCTTGCCTCTAGGTTGGATGTGAGCAAACGAAAGATGGCCTGAGAGGGCTGTCTGTTTGAAGACAAAAGGCAGAGATTATACAGCGAGACAAGGTGAGGACTTGTCTTGGTGTTTCATACGCAAACAGAAGCTCTCTGTTGAGAAGATTCAAGAAGTCCAAATATTGGGATCTGGGCTTTGAGGGTGTCGCTTGCCTCTCCCTCACTCCCATGAGCCTGTCACTGCCAGACATAGCATGTCATGTTGTACCAGAGAAGAGCAAGTTAGGAGCAAGAAAAGAAAAGAGAAGAGAAGAGAAGAGAAGAGAAGAGAAGAGAAGAGAAGAGAAGAGAAAAGAAAAGAAAGAAAAAAAAGAGAAAAGAAAAGAAAAGAAAAGAAAAAAAAGACAGGAGGGGAGGTTGGGCTATTCCAAGTTATTCCTTTGCTCCTGCAAAGATGGTGTCTTGGAAGACTTGGGGTTTCTGATTTCTCTATGGTCTTTGGCACATCGTTTTAATCAAAAGAAGAAAAGGAAACAGCGCAAAGGCTTCAAGCCCTAAGCATAATGAGCTGGCAGGGGAAGATGCAGTTAAGTCATTCCAAGAATATGCCAGGCTCAGAATAACCACATCTGTTCCTGTAGGGCCGTGCGCGGAGGACTCAAAACAAGCAAGAAACTTTAGCTTTTAATGCAAATAGATTTACTGACTGGAGACTTGGACCATCTATCCGACAGCAGGGTCGTTCTCATTAATAGCACGTCGTCTGGGCCTCCTTGCAGGCTGCATGGGGCTGGGAGTGGTTGGTAGTGAGAGCTGCAGAGAAACAACCCTGACCTCCATGATTTATCATCAAAGCAGACACACCTGAGTGGGTGAAAAAGTGCCGTGGCAGGGGCCTCAAACTCCGTACCGTCCCTCCGCTTTATGCACGGGAGGTCCAACACAGCCCTGCAGATCTGAGCGTGTGCTGGAAGCATTCATGCCTCAGGCAGCCTGACTCGACACCCTTTCAATTCTTCTAGTCCATCCAGTCAAGTTCTCAGTTGGGTGTTAATGCGTAGCACCTAATTTCCCACAAACCACTACCCTTTCGCTTGCTAATAAACGTCTGGAATTGGGTCTCAGACTTGATTAGATCTGGTAGGGAGGTGACAGGGAATAGAAAGAGTTTCTCATCGGATTTTATAACAAGGATCCAACATGGCCAGGACAACACCGTGGCTTAGGTTGTTTTTCCTCACCCATCCCTGCTATACCTCCTTGGCCATGGCTAGCGAATTCCTTTCTCCACCAGTTCTATTGTTTTTCACCTTCCTTCAGTCTTGGGTCAAAATTTAGCACATGTACAAAGTTTTCTGAGGAGGACAGCTCAGCGGTTTGAGTGCTTGCCTCACAATCATGAGGTCCGGGGTTTGATTCCTGGCCCCGGCCCGTGCGATCCCATATGCGGAACTGTGGGGCAACTGTAACTACCCAGATGACTTGGTGATGAAGGTTCTTGTCTCCCATGCAGGAAGCCCCCAGTTCAGTTTCTGCTCCATGTGGCCCCACATCCACCTGTGTGGAATGAAACCATGTCACAGCTAGTGACGTACAACTATGGAGACTGCTCTGGGCCCTCCCCTGTTCTCTCTCTCTTTTTCTTTCACACTGTCTCTCAAAACAATAAAATAAATCTATTTTTTTAAGAAGTTTTCTTTATGAGTAAAGTCTCATTCTGATGGAAGGAACCTATAGATACTTAATAATTTATGGAAGCTTTACTAAAGATATCACTGATGATTATTGACTTTAAAATAAATACTAATAACATTTTACACCACGTACTTATCGAGGAAAATACTAAGATTCTGCATGGTGTTTAAAAATATTTCTATTGTAAACAGAAACCAGATGTGTTTTCCAACCTCAAGAGGATTTGACCAGTTTTTTATTCTGTTGGAATTAATTGCAATGTTTAATGATTCAATGTGATTTTATGCCTTAAACAGGTAAATGACTATCATGGAGTCAGGCATAATAAGAACTTAAGAAATAACCATTGCAGTTAAAGTAGAATTTCACAGGACAGATTTTTTGTAAACCAACTACTAAATTTTATGATGACAAGACAGAATAAAGCATCAAAATAGCCATAAAAAAGAACCTTCAGAGGAACTAGCTTAATGTTTAAGTTATTTGTATGTTCAAGGTAAATATTGTCTAGCCATTACTGTTACCCTGTAACTGGACAAAATGGCTTGGTGCATTATATTTTCAGTCTTGTGACAATAGCCAAACCTCGCTGGTATTACAAACTTGGTGGCTTTGGGCGTTGATTTCCGTTTCACTTGCTGCTAAATGAAAGAATTCACATGTCATGATTTTACAGGCTATGCTTTACAGTCACAGGGGGGCATTTACAAAGGTGTTCCCCATTGACACACCTCCCCTCCTGCCCTTCCATGTCTCCACCCCAAGGAAGGCTTCCTAATGCAGCCTGTTCCGGAAGTGAACATGGGAAACATGGACAATTTCTGGTTCTTCTCATAATCACAACAGTGCTGTTCCCCTTGATGGTGGACTGCTGAGGGAAATGGGAGGCCCCAAGATGAGTATTTCAATATATCCGCTCCCTAGGTCCATGGGCTCATGTAATCCTCATGACCATACAACACGTGTAGGGTATAATATCACCCAGGATGCTCCACATTTGAAAGCTCAGAGGCTGAGGGTCGCAGAATCTGCACGTCCTCTTCGATGCAACAATGCCCCAAATAAGCTGTGCTCTGCTTTTCCCCATTACAGAGCCCAGCGGGGACCTCAGGCGGAATGTGAACAAACCTCCTCTGTTTTCTGCCTCCAAATTCCCTATTTCTCTGGGCTACCCCACTAAAGTGTGTATCAGGGACAGACACACACACACACGGTTGAGTGGACATTTTCACCCGGAGTCAGGATCTACTGATGTATTATCCCAGGAGAGCCACATAAATGCTACAAAGGATGGGACAACATACGTATTATCTCATAAAAATAGGAACAAGGTGCTGTTAGACTCCAAGAAACAGTGAATTTTCCAAGCCTCCTTATCGTATGTCCTGCTAGCTCTCCATGTTGATGCATTGTCTGCTCTTTCTCCTCGTCCTTCTCCACGCTGCTTGTTGGAGCCTCTCTGCTCTCCACAGCTATTGAGCTGGGCACTTGGCTTCCCATGTCTCACGTTTTTCATCTTCATCACAAATTCTCCTAGGGCTCTTCATACAAGTTTTAAAATAGCCTCTAGGATTCCTGGGGGCTATTAACTTACAGTGTGACAGTTAATTCACACCCCCAACCCAATCCCAAACCCCATGCCTGCATTTTTTTTTCAAAGTTCTATTTTCAAACATTAAATAACTATGTGATGAGCATCTTTCGTATAATATTCTATTCCATGGGGAGGCTATATACACATGTCTGATTTTTGAGCAAGTGGGGAGGGGTAATTGAGTTTAAAGACAGAAAATGAATTGGCTTTTTTTTTTTAATGCAGATTTGCATTCTTTTTTCTTTATATTTTTAAACTTTGCTAGTATTTAGTATAATAGTATACTCAGACTTAACTATTGTTTGAGCATATATCCACCCAATTATTTCTAATTATTTATAGTTTTGTAGCAATTTTCATGCATTATTTGGTATTCAATACATGCCAATGACATACAATTTCAAAGATAACCAAGGATACACAGCAAAATTTGTCTCCTTGTCTTTCTAATTCCCTACACACCCAGAAACGACTACTTATAGCTTCTCCCATTTCCTTCCCGTGTGTGTGTGTGTATATATATCCCTCCCCCCCCCCTTACACAAATAGCAATACATTTCACATGTATTTCTGCTCCTGTACCCCTTGGTTATTTCATTTGCTGTACCTTGGAACTCCTCTCCTACCACCAGTATGTATAGGGTTGCTTCATTTTCTAAAACAGCTTTTTGGGATTCCATTGAATGTATGACCCAGTATTTACCTTATTAGTCCCTTTTGTTTGTTTATCTGTCTTCACCAAGAATTAGTTCCTTCCCTGAGGAAAAATTTTGTTGTGTTCCCTGCTGTATCTTCAGCAATTAGAGCAGTGCTTGATACATAGTAGGTTCTCAATAAATATTCATTCTATGGAACGTTGGTTGCATCGTTTCATACCTGAGCAAGGTGAATTTCTGGGACGGGGTATGGGTAGTGGTAATTTTGTGGCTATTGCCACATTGCCCTTCATGGAGTTAGTAACAATTTATCCTACTGTCTCTGGGGTTGGAGGATACCTGTTTTCCTCACACTTGTGCCAACACCTATGCTAACATATGCAGCCACCAACAGAATACAGCCAAAGTTTATCTTTGCTTATTCAATACAGGGGAGGTGTGTCGTGGTTTTATACTTTTACATTTTTATTATTATGAGGGAGATTACACACGTGTTACCTGTGGTTTGTGTGTGCTGTTCACAAAGGGAATGAGTTCTTTGATTGACGTGAGTAGATCCCATGTCTTTTGAGTTTATTTATGGTGTATTTCCATGCAGAATTGACTTTTTAAAGAACATTTCATTTTGATGTAGTTACATTGATCAGTCTTTTCTCTAAGATTTTTTATTAAAAATAGAGCTAACATACAAGATTGTATGAGTGTCAGGTATACACCATAGTTATGCAAATTTTATGTGTCAACGTAAGCGATCACGATCACCATAAGTCCAGCGACCATCTGACACGGTACCACGTTATCACAATATTACTGACTCTATTCCCCATGCTGCACGTTACACCCCCATGACTTATTTGTTTTACACCTGACATTCGAATCTCTGATTCCTCTTCACCTTTTCTGTCCTTCAAAAAATTTTTTAATTACAGTTAACATTCCAGGCCCAGGTTCCACTCTGCCTATGACTGGCCAGGGCCCACCTGGTAGAAGCTCCAGTGATCTGCGGCTGTTTGCTGCCTGTGCCACATCTGGAGGCACGTGGGACAGGCCATGCTGGGACCGAGGATGGTTTCCACCAGTACTGGGCCTGGGGTAGCTCTGCAAAAAGCCAAGAAACTCCCAAACCTGCTGCCACCTGCCAACTTCCATACGACGCAGCTGCTGATAAAGCCTCCAGCTGTAGGGACTTAGGGGAGGACGGGTCCCAGGGAGTCAGCAGGTGGAGTGAATAGTGAATAGAGCTCGCCTGACCCATTGGGTTCAGATTTGGCCATTGAGGGCGGGCTCAACCCAGGAAAGATGGGGCCCACCTGCCAAAAGCATGGGAGGAGGACCCCACTCAGGAAGAAACATAGTGCGTGGACTTCAGCCCTCGCCCTAAAGTCACACACTTCAGGCTGTCCCCGTGGGCCTCTGACACCTCCTGAGTCACCGTCCCTTCACTGGAGCCCAAGTGAGTGCCTGCAAGTGAGTCTGTGTGTGGGCCGTTTAAAAGGCCGTCTGGGCTTCCTGGAGCCATCATCCCACCCGGATGGTTGGAATCGCCACTGTTTTTCACAGCCAGATATGGGGGCTCCTCTCCCCGGCACCGGGACTCTGGACTGGGGAACCTGGTGTGGGGCTGGAGTCCCTCCCTCCTCCCCAGAGGGGAACCCCTGCAGCTGAGACATCCCTCCTGGTTCTCACCCACCACAGGGAGGTTTGAGGCCGGCCCAGTTCATGTCTCTGTCCCTCTTACCAGTCTTGAGGTAGCTTCTTCTTTATATTCTTAGTTCTACAACTTCTGTTCAGCGAGACTTCCGATGGTTCTTCAGGGAGATTGTTTTATATTTTAGTTGTAATTTTAGTGTGTTCATGGGTGGAAGAGGTGTAGTATTTACCCCAATGTCTTGGATCTCTCCTATTAGTCTCTTAGGGCTTCTTGGATTTTGGGAGAGGGTAGTCATAGTTAAAATGGTCTTTCTCACTTCAGGGTTAGTATTTGTTTTTTCATGTTTTCTTCAAGTTCTGGCATTTTAGTTTTTTACACAGTCAACAGTTTAGTGGTTACCTGAGGGTAAGGGGGGAGGTGGGTGGGAGAGATGGGTGTGGGGGGGAGGGGGAATTAAACACACAGTGATGGAAAGAGAGCTGATTCTGGGTGGTGAGCACATAATGCGATGTACAGACAATGTCATGTAGAATTGTACACCTGGAAACAATGTAATTGATATCAATTAATGTCACCCCAATAAATTGAACAACAAAATAAAATAAAATAAAAAAGTTTTTTAATGTTTAAATCTAACGTGATTACCTAAAATTCATTTTGGTGTTAGGAGTGAAGTAGGGACTCCTGTTTTCTTTCTACAACTGCTTATGTGTATTTGATGAATGGCCCACTTCCTTCTTCACTGATATGGGATGTTATCTTCATCACTTATGAAACTCACATATGTTTCGGGCTTTAATTTGGGACTCTCTAATGATTAGTCTAATTCTTTCCCTAATCTGTCTGTTTATTCAATTATAAATGCCACAAAGTTGCAATTGCCACAGCTTTATATACTTCTTTTGGTTTGATAGTTCTGGTTCCCATTCTTTATTTCATAGATGCCTCAACTATCACTGCATGTTTATTTTTCTGTATGAATTTTAGAATAAAAATTTTAAGAGTTATTAAAACTCTGTAACATACATTGTATGTATTATAGGTTAATTTAGGGACATTTGAAATCTTTATAATGTTGGGTATGCTTAGTCAAGAACTTTCAATTTATTCAGGTTTTTAAAACTTCATCAGTTTCACTTTACATTTTTTTTTTTTTTTTTGCACTGAACTGGGGGCCTCACCGCATTCGGGAAGCACACCCCAGTTCAGCATGTGGGTCCACCTGGGCCGGAGCCGGGATTTGATCCTCGGTCCTTGGGGCTTCAAAGCGAGCGCTTAACCTGCTGAGCCATCCCAGCTTTCCCACTTTACATTTTTGTTAATACAGATCTACATATTTTAAAGTACATTTATTTCTAGGTATTTTTATCTGTTTTGTTGCTTCTCTGAGTGAAATAAGCTTTCAATTATGTTTTTGAAAGTTTCTTGTAGTGTGTATATCAAAAGTTAGTATTTGTATTATATTTTACATAACTAATTTACTTTTCATAGATTGTTATTAATAGTTTTAAAGTTTATTGTTCCATGTGTACTCATCATACAATTATATCATTTGCAAATAATGATAAAGTGACTTCCTACTACCCAAGTTTCATGCTGTACTTTTCTTTCTATTATCTAATTGCTTTAGCTAGTATTTCCAGATTAAAATTAAATAATGACAGTGATAGTGGACAATCCAAGCACATGGTTTGGTAGTATTTTTATTGGTAAGTTTCCTTTTGTCACACTGAGAGCTGAGGATAAAAGTTCTATTTCAATACATTTTGGAATTTGATGAGGATTTCAATGTGGCTCTTCTATGGTTTTGTGAGCTTCTTTAGATTATGGAATTGAATATGTACAAATTAGGTCTAGCTTAGCTTTTAATTGTTAAGTTTTCCATATTCTTAGTAATTTTTATTGTCCTGAACTTAATATGTTCTGAACGGAGGGAGGCAAATTAAAATCTTTTACTATTTCTCCTTTTACCCAGTAGTTTTTGCTTTATGATTTTTATGTTCTCTTATTTGATGCAGTTATTAATTACTGGAAGGGCTTATAAATATAAAGTGACCTTCTTTTTCTTATTTAATTCTTTTTGTCCTAAATTCAAACTTGCTTAATTTTAAAATTATTTAGTGTATATTGCTTCATAGTATTTGCCCATTTTTTTTCAACCCTTAATCACTTTGTTTTAGGTCTAACCCCTAATACAGTGGAGTATATAATTGAGTTTTGCTCTTTTCTCTAATTTGAAAATATTTTCTTTTATTTATTTATTTATTGTTTTGACAGAGAGAGATACAGAGACAGAGAGAGAACTGAACTGGGGGCACACCCCAGTTCAGCATATGGGTCCCCATGGGTCAGGGCCAGGATTCGATCCTTGGTCCCGGCTCTGCAAAGTGAGCGCTTAACCCACTGAGCCATCCCAGGTTTCCCTGAAAATCTTTTCTTAAAGATTTATTTTTATTGTTTTTGACAGAAACACAGAGAAGGGGGAGGGCCCAGGGCAGTCTCCACACAGCTGCATGTCATCAGTTTTCAATATAGTTTCATTCCAACAGGTGTGTGTGGGTCTGTCCAGGGCAGGAACCTGGCCAGGGGTTTCCCACATAGGAAGCTCACCCCAAAGAGAACTGAACTGGGGGCACACCCCACCTCAGTACATGGGTCCACGTGGGCCAGGGCCAGGATTCCACCCCTAGACCCCAGGACTGCAAGACAAGCGTTCAACCTGCTAAGCCTTCCTGGCTTCCCCTGAAAATCTTTTTCTTGATATGGAATTTTTATCTACATTTATCTATATGATAGGCATATTTGGTTTGGGTTTCTCATATCTTTATTTTTATGTCTCCTCTTTCTCTTATTTAATTGGAGAATGGGAGTCAAAATATTGTTCCCTTCAAGAAGTATTTTTTTAATACAACTCTGGATAACTCTCCCAAATCTCTATTATGTTATAACTACAGATTATCTGTTACTTAAGGCTATAGTGTACATAAGTTATGAAGGACCAAACATACATAAGCACATTTATTCACACATTGGTGAATATTGTTGGAGCAGATTTTAAAGATTTTATTTACTTGATTTATTTTGCTTAATTTAATCACAAACTTTCTTCTTCAGTTTTAGAAAGAGAACCACAATTCACACAACAAAACTTTGTGCAAATGAACAATATTTGTGATATAAAAGACATCTTTCACAGGTTTCTCCATAGGCCTAAATTAAGGGTTAGGCAGCCAAAACAATTTCTTGCATTAACTGAATGTTTTGAGTCAGGCATGTGCTAAGCTCTCAGATTGATTGCTGATCTCTAACAGTGGGTATTATAGGAAGTGGAAGAATAGGAGCTTATTATATTATTCTAATTGATTGATAGCCAAAGAAAGGTATAAAATGTGAGAAAAGTGATGTTGAGAGCGTACACACTCACACGCACACACTCACACACAACACATAGAGAGGGAGCGAGAGAGAGAGAGAGAGAGAGAGAGAGAGAGAGAGAGAGAGAGAGAGAGAGAGAGAGAACTCTATTTGAGGGAGCTTGCTTCTCTTCCAAAATCTTTATTTGCCTTTAAAAATATTTTGCATGTGTATGTTTATACGTCAGCATATTTTAAGCATATTTGTTCCTTCTGAGAATTCTAATTCATTTCTTTGTTGTTGTTTTTCTAGTGCTTGTTTTTAGAATGATAATTTTACATTATATATTTAATTCATCATTCCCTTAGACAGTAGCTTTCGAATCCTGTTTAAACAGTGATAATACATTTTTTACTACAACTTGTCTTTTCTCATTTCCTCTAACACTCTGTTGTACTGGTAGGTGCTTACATAAGTTTTCTTAGTTCTAATAGTTTCCTATATACTTTAAATACACTTATACTTGAATTGCTTTGTTATTAACTGTAAGTGATGAAGTTCCACATTCACTGCTCTATTCCAATATTTTGTGTTTAATAAATAAATGCTTTTGGGAACTTGCAAGTTTTTTTCTAAAAGCTAAAATGTATATTTATGGCCATGCCCAGTTCTTTCAATTGTTTGAAATACAATATCATGTTTTTCTCCAGTATATTTGTTACAAATTATCTTCCTAGTTTGTTATTATTTCATAATTTTTGGTAATTTGTGATATATGAACATTTAAACATTTTTATAACATACTCATATTTGTTAATCCCTTTCCAAGTGCCTTCTTTTAATTGAGTGCTGTCTTTCTCCACCTTGAGATGTGATGATTGCTCAGGTATATTTTTCTTTTCTTTTTTTTTTAAGATTTGCATATGTCTCTACCTCTTCTGAAATTTATATAAGAGCATTCTTTGTTATTAGGAACCATAATTTTCTAACCTGCTTTATTATTTGAAAAATTATTCCTTGGTGCTAGCTCTGGTGGAAGTGTGAGGTGAAGTAGCTTTGATTTTAAATAAATATATTTCTTCAACTGTAAATCAAAATTTAGAAAGGGGAGAGGCAAAGGTGAAGGGGATAAGAGGTTCCAATTTTCAAGTATTAAATAAGTCATGTGGATGTAATATCCAGCACAGGTAATATAGTCAATAATATTGTAATGGCATGGTATGATGTCATATGGCTGCTGGACTTATAGCAATCATTTCTGTAGGTGTGCAAATGTTGAGTAACTATGGTGTACACCTGAGACTAATACAATATTGTATATTAGCTATATTTTAATAAATATCATAAATAAATAAATAAATAAATGAGAACCACCAGGTTGGGACAACTCATAAGAGAAATTAAATAGAACATCAAACTAGCTTCATCTAATGACATTTTAAAACTCCTCTCTGAAAATTGATAACACAGGTTATGTGTTGAAAATTAACCCCGAAGTCATTCTCAACATGTGATGTGAGCTAGAATAAATACAAAGCAGATTCCAAATTGAGCCCAACAACTCTCACAT
Organism: Craseonycteris thonglongyai; assembly: GCA_004027555.1. Taxonomy (NCBI): domain Eukaryota; kingdom Metazoa; phylum Chordata; class Mammalia; order Chiroptera; family Craseonycteridae; genus Craseonycteris; species Craseonycteris thonglongyai. The sequence goes on along the minus strand of PVKE010000017.1, from coordinate 46,524 downwards.
ATGGTTTTAAGTGAAATACATATTTTTTTTCTTGACAACTGAACTAAAACTAACAAGTTAATGTGTGATTAGACTCATAGATCTTCTTATTATGGTTTTAATCAACATGTGGTTCTTGTTATAAAATATATGAGATGAGACGCAAAATAAATGACTCTCTTTTTGAACCAAACATCATAACCAAACGAGTGTTGTTCCACTTAATGCTGCTACTCATTGTCATAAAATTGCCATAGTTTAAAACATCTCTCAGAGCTGTCTTGTAAAATTGTATTTAGGGCTGACAGTACATTCCTTTTGGTGTTCTCAGGATATTTTGAAGGAGGATATAAATATTGACAGCAGGCTAAAGGAATTTCAATTAAAGTTTGGGGAATATGTTTTCTGGATCCTTCTGATTAAAAAAAAAGAAAGAAACTATAATGCTGTATGCTTACAATAGTGGCCCCAACCCCATGTCCATGGGGTATTAGGAACTGGCCACATAGCAGGAGGCAAATGGCAGTTGAACAAGAGAAGCTTTGAGGAAAGATTCATCTGTATTTACAGCTGCTACCAGTCACATGACCATCTGAGTTCCGCCTCCTGTCAATCAGTGGTAGCATTAGATTCTCACAGGAGCACAAACGCTACTCTGAACTGTGCATGGGAGGGATCTAGGTTGCATGCTCCTTATGGGGATCTAATGTCTGATGATCTGAGGTGGAGCTGAGGCGGTGATGCTGGTCCTGGGGAGAGGCTGCAAGTACAGATGCACATGAGCAGAGAGGTTTGACTGCACAGAGACCACCATAAATCAGTTGCTTGCAGACTCCTATCAAAACCCTATCAGTAGGTGACAAGTGACAATGAAGCTGTATGTGGCTCTTGAATCATCCTGAAACCATTCTCCCACCACCCATCCCAAGTCCATGGAAAAATTGTCTTCTGTAAAACCAGTCCCTGGTGCCAAAAAGGTTGGAGACTTCTGGCTTGCAATATTGTATTTAGCTTCAAGTGGTGTAAAAATCCACTTACGGTAGACAGAACAGATTAATTTTTCTGACAGATTAAGTAGTTTGAGGCTGCTGGCATGTGTTTCAGTTGCTCCATGATGTCAGGCCTGGCGTTGCTGTAATTCTTTTGGTCTTTCACGCATGAGTGCTGCCCCTGGGTCACAAGATGGCTTGAGTTTGTCTGCAGGCATCACTTTTAGGTGCTAGGTTGGAAGAATGGGCAGGGAGCTATGCCTGAGTCTTCCACATGCATCAAGAAAACCAGTGATTGCTCCAGTGTCATTGGTCAGAACTGAGCCACACTGCTATCCTACCAGCACAAGTGCTGGGGAAGTGGGAAAATAGTCTTGTAATGACTGGCTGAGACCACTCAGGACCCATAGCCTGGATGGGAGCCATTGCTTTCCCAAACAGGATGGGGGCTCTAGTGACAGGGGTAAAAGACAAAGGCGATAGGCCCACACAGGCACGGGGATAAGCTGGTGATTATAATAGTTCTGGCGGATCCTGGGATTGTTCAGTGGATTAAGCACTCACCTTGTAGCCCCGGGGTCTGAGGATCGAATCCCAGCCCTGGCCCATGTGGACCCATATGCTGAATTGGAGTGTGGCCCCAGTTTGATTCTCGCGGGGTGAGCTTCCCATGCGGGAGGTCTTCCAGCCTGGTTCCCAGCCTGGTTCCTGCCCTGTGCCAACCCCACCCACCTGTATGAAATAAAACTGTGTTGAAAACTGATGATGTACAGCTATGGAGATGGCTCTGAGCCCTCCTCCTTCTCTCTGTTTCTCTCTCTGTCAAAAACAATAAAATAAATCTTAAAAAAAAAAAGAGAGAGAGTTCCAAAAAAACAGTTACAAAGTAGACAGTGGTAGCCTCTCTAAAGTATTTCAAGAATGCATTGATTTGGTCACATGTGTTCTGACACTTTATTAAAAAATAACAGTAGTACCTTAACAGGCACTACTCACTTAATGACTGAGTTCCATTCCTACGACTAGGTCGTTACGTGAATTGGCCCATAAGCAAGGAGCTTAAAGGGGATGTCTTGTGGTGGATCATGGCGCCATAGGTTATGTATTTTTCAGTAGATATTGCACGACACCACACTTATAAATGAAATACATAGTCTTGCATGATTGCAAATGCTTTGTGTAGTGAATACTAACCAACTGCGGGAACGAGGCAAAAACTGAGAAAGCAGGTTCCCTGCACTGGAGACCTGGTCTGAGTGGTTGTTAAACAGGTAGGTTGTCAAGTGATAAGTGACTGTATTCATACTTTCTAATTGTTTAGTTAGCACTTTTAACTTGTCATACTAGATTGCCTTTTTCCTTAAGGTAAGGACCATATTGTTTATACCATCATGTATTTAGAATTCCATGGTGGTTAGAGGCTGTGTTTGGCTTCAGTGAGTTTTTTGGAGACTCTTTCAACACGTTTGCACATTTCACAATGGGTGATTGACACAAACAACGTGCAGCATAACAACGTACCTGCCCACACCGTGCTGAGTGTTCAGCAGTTTTTGACCCAAAACGGTGTGACTCCCGTGCCCCACCCTTAGCATTCACCAGATCTTGCCCTGAGTAATTATTTTGTTTGTTTGTTTCCTGGTTGAAAAAAGTCCTCAAAGGGACATGTTTTGCTGATGTGGAAGAGGTGAAACAAAAAAACGGCAGAAGCACAAGAGGGCATCCAAATCGATGAGTTCAAAATCTGTTTGGAGCAGTGGGAAAAGTGTCATTAAAGGTGGACTTTAAAGGTGACTGAAGTTTACACCTGGAAGAATAAATATACAACTTTTTTATAACTAAATCCCGTTGTTTTGGGGTGCCCCTCATATGTGCTTTTACAAGCCCTTTGGGAGCTTCTCTTTGCAGATAAAGTTTGAGAACCAGTGACGTAGAGAAACTGACTCTCTATGAGAAAGAGGCGTCATTTGAGGGAGAATATATTTTCATAGCAGTCATGGCCGTTTAGCCAAAGGTCAAGTTAGATGAACTTCTAGAATCTATCAAATGCCAGAAAAGGAGAGAGAAGAAAAATAAGTGTAAGAGCGATGGCTGTGGCTGTCTGAACATGGCTATTTTGACCCTGAAAAAATGCAAATGCATTTTTGTCTCCTTACACACGCTCTGCCGTCCAGCAATAATGCATTGTAAACAGACCATATTAAAACAAACAGTTCTCTCTAGGTCTTTTTTCAATATTTTCTCTAAATAGTTATTTGGTAATACACATTTTTTTTCTGTTTTGTAGAGTCCCTAAATAGCAAAGGTCTCCATTCGGAGGAGCCAACTCATGCCTCCTAGTGCCAGAATGTTCATGGAGTTTTCGTTTTACTAAATAAAGAACTAGAACGAATGTTAGCCCTGCGGTGGTACTGAGCCCTCAACCCAGTGCAAAAATCAAGGAGCTCATAGTCTGTCCCCCTGCTTCCCCCAACCCAGAGCTGGTCTCACACTAAATGGCGTTGAAGGAGGGTCAGATCCTCTGGCAATCTGGTTCTTCCTTTCTGGCTGTTTATCTTCAGATTGCCCAAATTGAGGCCTTTATTTGTCACAAAGTCGAACCCACGCTTTTAAAGAACAGGTGATGGGGCCTATGTTCATGTTACACACTCCACAGAATCCTCCAAGGTTTAAAAAGTGTATCAATATAACACTTACCCACAGAGAAGAATGTTGGAAAACGGGCAGAGGTCTCAGAAATGGACGGTGTTCTGCTGTTGACAGCATTACATCCAAGTCAGACCGGAGGCTCCAGGGATTTGTTCTTCAAACAACTCTGTATGTAAGGTTTCAGCAGCCCAGAATACAGTGTTCCCATGAACCTCTCGCTTGTCTTTGTCTGGGAAAAGGGACCTAGACCTCCTTACGGCCTGGTGGCTTTTGTGGTCTAGGCTTTATAGATTCATGAAGACAGAAGGGACTTCGGCAACTGATCATTTAGCTATGGGTTTCCTGTTCTGTGTTCAAATGCCACGTCATTATTTAGAATCCCAGTTGCAGAGTGGGAGGCTCCCCCTCTTTCATGATTTGGGGAACCCATATCGCCTACCTTTGCCTCCAAGTGCCTCTCAAAGGACATTCTCTGCTACTGAGAAGCAAGAGCTGCAAGAGTAACTCAGTAGTTAGCATGTGGGCTCAGGATGAACCACGCTACAGGACGCTCAGATTTCTGCCAGGCAGTCTGCTGGCTGTGCTCCCTGGGCAGGCAACTTAACCTCTCTGGTCTCAATGACAAAATGAGGATCCTAATAGCCCAAGAGGGTTGGGGTGAGCATAAAACTTGTGAACTGACGTAAACAGCTTACACTTTTGCCTGGTACGTGGTAAGCACGCACCATAACCATTAGCTATTGTTTCCATGTGTAGTGCTTCTCTCATTCTGTCTCATATCCTGAGTTAGAAACATGACTCATGCACCCCTCTTAAAGGGACAGGGTCACCACCAGGGCAGGGGCTGGTCCTTCAGTGCCTAACCTCCTAACGTCTTGGGCTCCACAGGAGCTAGCTCAAGAAATGTGTTCTGAGTTAAAGTTGAAGCCCCCTGACCACCATCCTGAGCATGGTTGGCCAATTCCAGAAAGACAAGCCTTACCACTTCTTTCTTTCACCTAAAAGTGAGGTCCTCCAACTTAATCTGTTGTGAGATCCCTGCCAGGGTTTTGACTCTAAAGTCCTTTTGCTACGTCATTCTTTTTATCACCAGAGCTGCCCACTGTTCACACGCCCCCTCACCTTCTCCATCCATCTTCCTGGGGGTCCCCCTACCCTGGCCCAAGCTGCCTAGACACATCCCACCCCACTCACAAAAGAAAAATGGACCCATCTGTCACTTGGATCATCTGAGAAGATGCTTTTCCCCCTGCAGTTCAGGGCCCGTGACTTTTTAACCTTGAGGAATGGCTAATGATGGCATGCCAGGCCCTGGATGTTAGCGTGGTGGGTGGGATGGAGAGTTTTCACATTATTCACATCACACAGTGTAGACAGTACAGCCTTCCTCGTGTGTCTTCCTTCATAACGCTCCTGCCCCCACCCATGGTTTGGATCGCTTCTCAGTCAGTAGCCAAAGAACCACTGGGGGAATGAGGAGACTGCATGGTGCACTCTCCCTGATACCGCCTGTGTCTATCAATTACTCTGTGACTCTGGGCCATGTCCTCACTAGCTATGTCTACTGTTTCTGGGGAGATGATCAAGGGTGTAACTGATGGATCAGGAGGGCAGACTTGACTGTGTTGTTTGCCTTGGCGGTTCTGATTCCAAGACGCGGTGGGCGGCAGTGTCTGGAGTCCTCCTTTGGGGTGGGTGACTGATGCGTGGCCGTCTGTTCCACAGTATTTTGTTGTCTTCTGACTTCTGTTTTTTCTGTTGAAAAGTCGTTTGTACGTCTGGCCTTCGATGGCGAGGCAATCTTCTCCCTGCGTTGTAGCTTTCTAGCAGTGCTGTGACTTCACTTGTTATGCTACTTGGGTGTGATAGTATTTCTTGAATCTGTGGCTTGATGCTTTTCTTCAGTTTGAGGAAATTTTCTTTTTCCTTTTTTAAGTTAGTTTCAGGTGTACAGCACAACCTAATAATTAGACTTTTGCACACCTCAGAAAATGATAAATCCCAAGTCTACGACCTATCTGACACTGTACATAGCTATTACAATACCATTGACTAAAAATACACACAAACACACACACACATTTTAAATTATATTAATAGCTGGCATTCAGTATTATTTTATATTAGTTTCAGGTGTACAGTGTAGTGGGTAGGCACTTATATAATTTATTAAGTGATCCTCCCCAATAAGTCTAGTACCCATCTGACACCATACATAGTTTTTACATTATTGATTATATTCCCCAGACTGTATTTCATGTCCCCATGACTGTTTTGTGACTACCAATTAGTTTTTCCTAATCCCTTTATCTTTCTCACCCATCCTCCAACCCCTTCCCCTCTAGCAAGTATCATTTCTCTGTATCTATGAGTCTATTTCTGTTTTGTTTGTTTGTTTATTCTGTGCTTTGGATTCCACATATAAGTGATTCCACATGGTATTTGTCTTTCTCAGTCTGGCTTATTTCACTTTGCATAATACCCTATAAGTCCATCCATGTTGTAGCAAATAGTAAGAGTTCATTCTTTTTTAATGGATGAGTAGTATTCCATTGTATAAATGTACCACAATTTCTTTATCCAATCATCTACTGATGGGCATTTCAGTTGTTTCCATATCTTGGCTATTGTGAGTAGTACTGCAGTAAACACAGGGGTGCATATTTTGGTTTTGAATTATGATTTGGATTTCTTTGGATAAATACCCAGAAATTGAATTGCTAGGTCTCAAGGTATTTCTATTTTTAATTTTTGAGGAACCTCCATACTGTTTTCCATAGGGGCTACACCAACCTTCAATTCCACTAACAGTGCACGAGGGTTTTCTTTTCTCCACATCCTTGCCAGCACTTGTCGCTTGTTGATTTTTTTTTTTTTAAGATTTATTTTATTGTTTTTGACAGAGACAGAGAGAAACAGAGAGAAGGGGGAGGTCCCAGAGCAGCCTCCACAGTTGTACGTCATCAGTTTTCCACGTGGTTTCGTTCCACACAGGTGGGCGGGGGCTGTGGAGGGTGGGAACTGGGCTGGGGACCTCCTGCATGGGAAACTCACCCCAGTTTAGCACATGGGCCTGCACGGGCCAGGGCCAGGATTCGATCCTCGGTCCCTGGGGCTGCAAAGCGAGTGCTTAATCTGCTGAGCCATCCCAGCTTCACCAGCTTGTTGATTTATTGAGAATAGCCTTTCTGATAGAAGTGCAGTGGAATCTTATTAACTTTATAAATAAAATTTAGGTTTCATTTTCTTTCCTCTTTCTTGGATTTCAATTACACATGTACATCTTTTAACATGACCCAAATGTCTCTCCTACTCTTCCCTGTACTTGGTGTTTTGTTTGTTTGTTTGTTTTTACTGTGTTTCAGTGTGAGAACACAGCTGTGTGTTTTCATCATCTGTGCTGCTTACCTGCTGTTAACTCACTTCCTGAATTATGAATTTCAGATATTGATGTTTTAAATCTTAAATTTTACATTTGATTCTTTCTTTTTTTTTTTTTAAATTATCTTTTTGTCTTCAGTGCATAGTTATTTCTATTTTACTTTTTGACAGATAGAGAGAGAAACAGAGACAGAGACAGTTAGAGAACCAAACTGTGGGAACTCCCCAGTTCAGCACGTGGGTCCTGCCTGGGCCGGAGCCGGGATTCGATCCCTGGTCCTCATGGCCTCAAAGCGAGCGCTCAACCCGCTGAGCCGTCCAGGCTTTCCCCTGATTCTTTCTTGCTGATTCCAGTTTTCTACTGAAGTTCCCCACCTTGTATATATTTCACTGAATATATTGTTAGTTATTTTAAAAGCCATAGCTGACAATTCTGCTATCATATAGTAGTCTTTCTATTAATTTTTTTCTCTTGTAGGTTTGTCTTTTCATTGTGTATCCTGTAGGCCTGACACTTTTTGACCAATTATTGGACGTGGTCTATGAAAAGTTATATAGAATCCTAGGTCTTTTCTTTAGCCAATGAACCTCTTGGTTTTTTTAGCCTAGTGATGCTTGTAAAGTAGCAAATGACTTCAGTCTCTTTTCTCTCTGTGGTCTTGGTTCATCCCCTGTCTACCTTGTTCGCTCTTGGATTCTTTTAAACAGATTACTAATTTTTCCCACAAAACCTAGCTACTTTAGTTGTTATCAGTAGAAGACAAGCTAACTGATCATAGCCAGAAGCAGAAACCTTTCTAAAAGTTCTCATCCTTGAATTATCACACTCCTTTTCTGTATATAGCTTAGGTTCATGAAACAATGGGGCTAGTGCAATTTGCCCCATTTTCTTTTGGTAGAAGACCTTGGCGGTTATACATGGTAAATAAGAGGACACTCTTACACAGTGCTTTGTTCATCTTTGAGCTGGGGGAGGTCACAGAAATAATTTAGGAAGTACTCTGCCCTGGGATGCCAGGATAGTTCAGCAGGTTGAGAGATTGCTTTGCAAACACAAGGTCTGGGGATCAAATCCTGGCCCCAGCCTGTGCAAACCCGTATGCTAAATTGTGGTGCAACTGGTAACTACCAGGATGGCTCAGTAGCAAACGTTCATGCGGGAGGCTCCTGGTTGGCTTCCTGCCCACAGGGCCCCACATCCACCTGTGTGGAATGAAACCATGTCACAACTACTGACGTACAACTATGGAGACTGCTCTGGGCCCTCCCCCTTCTCTGTCTCTCTCACCTTCTCTCAAACAATAAAATAAATCTTTAAAGAAAAGACTCCTCCTGGAAAATTCTCCCAACTTTGAGTCTTTTAGGGATGTAATTTTCAATCTTCCATGCAATACAAGAATTATTTATATTTACTATTATAATTTCCCTGTAGTTTTTACAATTTCTGCTATGGATGTGGAGCTTGTGGTTTCTAGTAATGGAGACAAGTGATAGCTTTCTTCATACTCTGTGAGGTGGAAAATAACAGGTTGATGGAAAGTGGTTGTCACTTGAACTGTGAAGGAAGTGAGCTGTTTCTGCAACTTGGTCTTGGGCTAGGTATATCCTTATAGGTTTGATTTTGAGTTTGGTTGTCTTTGTGGGAATATATAAGATTCCACGTTCTTTACCTAGCTCTATCTATGACAATGGATTCTCTTCATATACAATCATTAATTGAGCAGTTTAGAAGTTAAAAATGTTAATAGCAAACTTTTTAAAGGCAGGTCAGAGCTAAATATGGCACGTTTTACCATTCTGGTGGCTAAAGTGGGCCTGCTGTTTTTATGCAGAATGACAGCCAGGATTATAGTTCCTTAAATGGCAATTAACTTTAGATAATTAGTTCAAGACCATTAGAGCATTTCCCCCCAAAATATTCTATAGTCACTACTTACTGACATGATTAATGTTATATGGCATGGGTGCGAGGTGTGAGGTCCTAGGGATGGGAAAGGTTCCTGGATTAAACAACAAACAACCATGTTTATTTAGAGGGTGACTTCTCAGAAAAGTTTGTGTGCTTATAAACGTGCATTGTGATCTCCCACCATAGGGAAAGGTAACCGTTAGAATGCAGCATTTCCCAAATCAGTCTGAAACCTGTCTACCCTTAACGTTCTCACTAATACAGAGAAAATTCATATCGACTGAACTGTCAGTTTGGTGATGATGTTGGGAGAATTGAAAGAGACAACCCTAGATGAGATGATAAAGTTCTCTCCTTTCTCTTCCTTATATTTATTTTCACTGTTTTCATGTTAAAAACATTTCTTGTTTGTGTGGGGTTGTTTGGTCTTTGCTTGTTTGTTAGTTTGTTTTGGTACTGACTTTATGCTCTTGGCAAAAAAGTTTTTATAGAAACTAAGCAACCAGCCAAACAAGTGCCCAAAGCTCTTTTCTTTTCTTGGGAGTTAAGTGTAGGTGATGGGAAGAAGGCAGCATGGTGGGAAGTTCCCTGGGGAGATCTCTCTGATGGACACTGTGTACCTCTCCTATATGAAGTTCGTCTGATAGCTTGGTTTTTCTTGGTGACCAATAGGTGGGGACAGGATAATCCTGAGATAACCTGAGTCCAGACAAATCTCTTCTTAGAGGATGACATCCAAGGGCAAATTACACCAAATTCTATACTCATTCCTATTCCTTTATTCAAGAGCACCCAGAAGGAGAAAAAGGGTTTGCAAAGAGTTAGCCTATTGGTGAGAGAAAGAGTAGTTACTTATGTAATCAGTAAGTCTCTTTTAAAATACTATTTGATCAAGTTGTTTCTCTTTCTTATGAGACTACAACATCTATGAGTTATTAAATATTTATCACTGGTGGTAGTGGTGAGGGTAGTGTGTTTTGTTTTGTGTGTGTGTGTGTGTGTGTGTGTTTGGAGGCTAGGAGAGGTATTTAATTCTTCTAGGTCCTGCAGAGAATAATAGATCCTTGTGGCTGTTGGTGGTGGTGGTGGTGAGGACAGGTTAGGAGGGAATCTTGCATCCAATTTGGCAATAATAACACAGTCACCTATTTAAGGTAAATAGAATAAAGGGAAAACTTGGAGTCTGAAAGAGAAGTCACAGACAATAGCAGACAGCAAATTTTATTGCACCAAACTACACCAGAGCATTGGAATCTTCTATCCCAGTCACTCTGAGCAGCGCAAGACCAATTAACTTCAGTGGTAATAGTTAGGGTGTGGGGCAGGCTGTTATTTTCCTGACTCCTTCAGCAACATTTCATAAATCCTTTGCTTAGTGTGTCAATCTGTGCATCTGGGACACATAATGCATTCTTGGCACCATGATGTGTGGTGACGTTCATCTATCGCCTCTTGCAGAAAGAGAAGGGGTTGAATCCATCTATTTAGAGTATTGGATATTTTGGTGTCAGTTATTTAGAAAATTGCGATTGGGAGCCCTCTCTTCAAGCTGAGGTTATTTTTGTCACCAAAATAATCAAAGCCAGGCCCCCTTCAGGCCGTTACTGAGTGGTGGCCTTTTTGCATTGAACCAATTGCCGTCATGCCAATCTCATCACCATGTTAGTGAAGGAGAAGGAGGAGATTTGGACAATAAAAAATGTTCCAGAGAGGTTGGGCCTTATGGTTTTGATAATGTATATGGCAACACTGGGCATGTTAATATACTTTCTCTGGGATAAACAACATAGAATGATGGCTTGTTTGGTGATGTTTTGACTTGATTTTGGAAAGGGACATGACAACTTAGACATCGGGGGTAAGTTTAGAGTCAATGGAACCTAGTTTCTAATTTCTTTTTCTACATGATGATCGAGTAATAGTGTAATTTTCACAAGACTTTAACCCTCTTTAGGATATAGTTGCTCTTTTCTTTCATGCAAAATTCAGGTAGAAGACTACCTACCTGAGAAATTGTGAAGATAAACTTTGAAGAGTAAGACACCCTAAGATATTGAATTGCTTGCTTCCTTCCTCTTTCTTCTGCTGCTTACTATTGCCATTGCGTTCATCCTAATTATCATCATCACTATCACTTTGAAAACTGTCTTATTGATATTGATATTAACGCTTACACCTTCACTCCATGCTCATCCTATATTCATTATTACCAGATTAACCTTTCTGTAATAAATATTATTTAAATTAATTTATTGGGGTGATATTAGCTCATAACATATATGTTTCAAGTGTATGATGCTATGATACAGTTGTACATTGCATTGTGCACTCACCACTCATAGTCTCGTCTCCTTCCATCACCACATATTTGTCCCCACATACCCTCTGTATCCTCCTGCCATCCTCTTTCCCCTCTGGTAACCATACTATTGCCTGTGTCCATGAGTTTGTTTGTTCATTTGTTGCTTTCTGTTTTATATCCCACATATGAATGAAACCATATGGTTCTTGTCCTTTTCCATCTGACTTATTTCATTTAGCATGATGTTCTAAAGCTCCATCTATGTCATCACAAAAGGCAGAATTTCATCCTTTCTTATGCTGCATCATATTCCGTTGTGCACATATGTACTATATCTTCTTTATCCAATCAGCCATGGAAGAGCACGTAAGTTGTTTTCATGTCTGGCTATTTTAATTCATGCTGAGATGAACATAGGGGTCTACATATCTTCTTTTTTTTTAAATTTATTTTATTTTTTTATTGTTTTGACAGAGAGAGAGACAGAGACAGAGACAGAGACAGAGACAGAGAGAACCAAACTGGGGGCACTCCTCAGTTCAACATATGGGTCTGCATGGGCCGGGGACAGGATTCGATCCCCAGTCCCTGGTGCTGCAAAGTGAGCGCTTAACCCACTGAGCCATCCCGGCTCCCCTGGGTCTACATATGCTTACAGATAAATACCTTCAGGTTGTTTTTGGGCAATTTCCAGGAGAGGGATTGCTGAGTCATATGGTAGTTCTACTGGTATTTTTTTGAGAAAACTCCATATTGTGAAACAAATCTTTGATCATGATATCACTGTACTCAAACATCTTCAACTGGATGACCAGTATCTTTGCAGCCTATGTCCAAAACCTTTGACAGTCCAGATCCAACGCTTCTCTCTCGCTGCAGCCCCCTGTATCATTCTAAGACTGAACTTGGTTTGTTTGCCACATATGCTCAGGAATCTGTAATCTCTATGCCTTTCCTCTCAGCCCTCTTGTCCGCAGAATGCTTTATCCTCTTTTTCTTTATGTGCAAATGCTACTCAACCTTCAAGATGTAGCTGACATGATACTTTCCTTACCTGGTGACATTGTCTTCCTCTTCTCATTTCTTACAACAACATTTAATTGGTTCCTTCATTGTGTCACATCACATTTTTCTTTTAGTATAGTCTATTTTTTATTTATTTTATTTTTTTATTTTTGAACTGAACTGGGGGCCTCACCACATCCGGGAAGCACACCCAGTTCAGCATGTGAGTCCGCCTGGGCCGGAGCTGGGATTTGATCCTTGGTCCTCAGGGCTTCAAAGTGAGCGCTTAACCCACTGAGCCATCCCGGCTTTCCCATCAGTATAGTCTAAAAGATACATTTTGTCTTCCTTATTGAGTGAGGACCTGCTGGAGGGACAGGGACACCTGGTTAACCTTGTAGGATTCCTGTGCATAGTAGAATACCATACAAAGTGATGTTTCTCACCTTACCTTTATCCCACATTCATTTCCCAGACATGATTATGCACATTTTCAGCATTTCACTTGACTAATTTGTAAGGGACATCATATGGCTCTGGCTGTTCTTAAAAAAATATTCGTCCAGTGATAATTTTCCTGCATGCAAAGAGCAGGAATAGGGCGGGCATGTTACAAGATGCATTCTTTGAGCCCCTTTCATGTAGAGAGCAATAGGAAAACTATTCTCTTGAAGGCCGTTGACCCTTCAGCCCTACCTGTGTCCTGGGCTTTCCAAATTGCTGTCAATCATTTCCACCTCATTAAATCTCTATCAGGAAGGTAAAATAGGCAGTAGTACCAGCCCAGTCTTGATGGATGATGAGGAAAAGAAGGTTGTGAAAGAGCTTCAACGACTTGTGTGGAGCTGCATAGCTTAAGAGTAAAGCCAGGGAAGGATCTAAACATTTCTTAACTCTCATTCCCCACATTTCTACTAGATCAGCCAGTGATTTTTCAAACCAGAACCATTTGTTATGTACTTTCATAGTTTTGCTTTTTTACTATGTCTGTGGAATACTCATGCTTTGGTTTATTTAATGTTTTTGTTCCAATCCATCATGTTTTAAACTCCAATATGTTGATTTCAAAGGAAATTTTAGTTCGCTGCCATAAATGGAAGACCAGTGTTATCACTCGCCATAAATAGAAGGTCACCTTAAAAAGAAGTATCATGGATATGAAACTGTGGTATTAAGTTCTGAAACTGTGGTATTAAGTATTAAGGTCTTTGCCCTGACAGCAAAGACCAATGAGGAGCCGGGAGCAAGCAGCTGCAGGAACTTAGCACAAACCATATGGGGAACCAGGAACCATGAATAAGCAGAAGTCAGAATGAGTTGATTTCATATAATAGCAGGAGTGGGCAGAGCAGAATTTAATAGGAAACTGAGTCACCTTGATGGCAGGGCATATGATGTATAGAACCAGTCATTAAGTCTCTCCGGTTCTGGAAGCTTCTTCCGGAAACTGAAATGCCCAAATGACATTTCACTCTCCATAAAGTCTGGCCACAGTAAACTGTCTTGGTTCCAGAAAATTTTTTTTTTAATTTCTATTTACAGAAATACACTAAATAGACTATTGCCGGAGGCAATTTTAATGTCTCCATTCTTTGAAAGAAAATGAACCTAAGATGACTGTAAAGATGCTCATTCTTCTCAAATTAATAAACTTAATACAATTCCAGTTAAAACAGAAAAAAATTATTTTTTTAATTTGAACCTAACAAAATGACTTTAAAGTTTGACAGGGACAATAAAACATAAAACAAGCCTGACGAGGAAGATTTAGAAAAAGTTGAACGATAAGGCACATACATTGCCAATTTTTAAAGTGATTCCTAGGAATGCAATCAAAGTAGTCCAGAGCTGGTATAAGAGTGAACAGAGAGGAGAAAAGAATAATGTGAGACCAGAATTTGGAATACGGTAAGAGTGACATTTCCCGGTAGTAGGATGAGATGTTAACAGACTTATGTGGCCACTTCAGCAATCAACCAAATTAGTCTGCACCTCAAACTGGGTGGCAGGACCTGCTTTCTAGTCTCCACCTCAGCCTTTCAGGAGAACTGCACCCCAAGACTCAAGCGTGCTTTTCACAGACATGGAGCAAGTCCTCCATATTTTCTGATACGTGCCTTTTTGGCTGGCCAATCACTAAAGAAAAAAAATCACTGAACAAACATTTTTTATTTTTCTTTTTTAGTATGCACTATATTCTGGACCTTTTAGGGACACGGGTGACAAGACTTGTGATGTATATTTCCTGCCCATCATGACACCCTGACCTCAGGCCACCAGGCTGACCCTGACCTGTAGATCTGTACCAGCCACAGGCCATCCAAGGCTTAACAAATAAAAAGTGGCGCAAGGGACAGATATTTTCTCTAGAGGACACACATGACTGGGAATGAAGGGCCAGGGAAGGACAGAATTGATCTCCATAAGCAACAATGTCGCATGAACCTCCTGAGGCCAGTCAAACCTCTCCAAGGCCTAGCGGTGCAGGTATGGTTCCAAGAGATAAAGGACTAGAGGAAGCGCATTGTCTGAACCCACCACCCACATGAGAAGACATGAGAGCTAGTACAGGGCCCGACCAAAGGGAAACTCATTAGAATTCAGTCATGACACACGGGCCCTTGGGTGCGTATGTTGCCGAAGCCCTCTGTCTACCTTCAGGTCCTTTCATTGTCACAGGGCCCCTTCTGTCCTGCGTGCTCTTCAAGCTTCTGGATTGCCTGGCTTCTGGCCGAGGGTCCCGCAGTGACTGCCTTCCCTAGTAGACCAAAGGGTTGGGGGCAGAGGAGAGGGGCTGGGGTATGTCTTTCTCCCTCTCTCTGTTTCTGAAGGACTTTCTAACAGCCCCCGAATCTCCTCCATGACTCCAGTTGCTATCATCAGGCCCAGCCCGCCTCCCACTTCTGCAAGTGACCCCAACCCCTGGGCTTCTACCGTGCGGCCACCTCCCCCAACCCTCCAGCTTGGAGCCGCGGGAACTTCTTGCTTTTGAGCATCTTGAGTTTCATCACTATCCTCCTTCTGGGTTCTCAGCTCATCTATCACCTGGGCAACCCGTTTCCTGCCTGGACACCCGGCTGTTTGAAATACTCGAGTCGTTTTGTTTCTTGGTTAGATCCAGATGGATAAGAAGGAGCCCAAGCGATGCTTTGGCAAAACCTCTCTCTCCCCAGAGTCCAGCGCCCTCCGGAGCCTCTCAGGCCCGAAGCCGCTGTAAGCCTTTTCTTGGATCGAAGGGTTGGAAAATTGGGCTCTGTGATTTGTTGGACACATGTTTACATGGAGGGACTGCGCAGGCCTACAGATTTCATGACTCCAAGACATGGCCTGACTTCCAAGTTTTATATATTTGAATGTTTAAAAAATAAATTTGGCTCAGAGATGAAAGGGCCTGGGAATAATTTCCATGTCCTCATTTGTGCGCTTCAGATATTACTACTGCCATGGGATAAATATTCTAAACCTTTCTTCACCTTCTATATGTCAAGATAAAATAGGACATTTCAGATAATAGCTCAGGCTTGTGGGCGGGGCCTGTCTCGCGATGGGTGGTTGATGACCCACTGGACGTTGCGGACAGCTGTGTTTTCCAAAGGGCACAGCAAAGACACACTTGAATGTTTGTTCAGTGGTCACAGAAATGGGTGGTGTGAGGCTTTTTGGTTTCACTCCCAAATCTTTCTGTGCTGCACTCTCCCCTTCCCTATTGCCTTTAATCCTATAATTTACACCCAAATACAGCATGAACTCCCTCTGCCCCCATCCCAACTCTGATTCCTTAGCCAGCGTCATCTCCCCTCGAGAGGGGCCTTTTGAGATTCTGCTTCTATTGTGTCCTGTAGGAGCACATCAGGGATTTTCAACTTTTCTTGGGCAACTGGCCCCTTTGAAAAATCTCATCAAATGGTGGGCCCTCTATTGAAGGACTTACACTAAACCTGGGTGGCTTTTGCAGGTTGATACTCCTCAAGCCCACACATGGATCACAGTTTATGTGACCCTGTGGTGTATGCTGTGCTGCTTACATCAGAGCTGCTGTCTCCTATTCATCACTGATGGCTTTCTTTTCATCACTCCCATCCAAACCCTGAATTGAATTCTGTTTTATTCCTAATTTAATTCCGTTGTGGTTGGCAAACATGCTGGCATGCTTTCAGTGCTTTTACATTTATCAGGGTTTGTTTCTAGCTCAGGATAGGGTCTATCCAGACAACATTCTATGTGCTCTTGAGAATATTATATATTCTGCTACAGATGGGTAGAGTGTTCTTTGCATGTCTATGGTGTCTAGTTAGTTTATAGCGTTCAATTTGTCTATATCCCAATTTTTTTTATTGTTGAAAGATGGAGAGAGAGAGAGAGAGAAAGAGAGATAGAGAGAGAGAAGGGGGAGGGCCCAGAGCAGTCTCCATAGTTGTACATCATTAATTGCTACATAGTTTCATTCCACACAGGAAAATGTGGGGCCATGCTAGGCAGGAACCAAACCAGGGGCCTCCTGAATGGAAGGCAGGAAACTTCGCTGCCATCCTGGCAGTTACCAATTGTGCCCTAGTTCACCATACGGATTTTGCATGGGCTGGGACAGGATTCAATCCTTGGACCTTGTAGTTGCAAGGCAAGTGCTCAACCTGCTGAGCTATCCCGGCATTCCTCCTAATGGTTCTTCAGTCTAGTTCTTCTATCCATCATTGTAAGGAGGATATTGAAGTCTCCAACTAGTATTGTTGAATTACGTATTTCTCCTTATAATTCTGTCAGTTTTTGCTTCGTGTATTTTTTGGGTTCTGTTGTAAGCTGCATGTACACTTATAGTCATTGAATCTTCCTGATCCACAAACCCTTTTATCATGATAGCCCTCCTGACATCTAATAACATTTTTAAAATAACTTTAAAAATTTTCAATTATAGTGTACATATTATACAATATTATATTAGTTTCAGGTTTACAACATAATGGTTAGATATTTATGTAACTTATGAGGTAGTCACCATGATGAATCTAGTACCTACCTGGCACCACACATAATTAGTACAATATGATTGATTATATTCCTTATGTTATATTTTATATTCCCATGACTTGTTTTGTAACTACCAATATGTACTTTTTAATGCCTTTCCCATTTTCACCCAGCTCCACAGCTCCCCTTTTATCAGGCAGGGATAGTTAAAATGTTCTCTGTATCTTTGAGTTTGTTTCTGTTTTATTTGTTTATTTTCTTCAGATTCCACATATAAACAAAAATCATATAATATTTGTATTTTTCTGTCTAATTACAAATACATATGGTATTTGTAATTTTCTGTCTAATTTACTCCATTCAGCACAATACCCTTTAGGTCAATCCATGTTGTTGCAGAAGTTAAGATTTTATTCTTTTTTTTAAGGCTGAGTAATATTTCATTGTATAGATGTACCAACTCTTTTTTATCCATTCACCCACTGATGGACACTCATGTTACCTCTATATCTTGGCTATTGTACGTGATGCTGCAATAAACATATGAATGCACATGTCTTCTTAACATAGCATTTTTGGGTTCTTCAAATAAATACCTAGAAGTGGGGTTTGTGAGCCTCTGAGTGATTTTTAGGGAAGTCCTCAGCAGGAGCCAGGACAGACCATTTATGTGGAAAAGCCATTGGAAGTGGCTTGGGTGGGCCCTCAAATTGGGTGGGACAGCATCTCAGGCAATCACCATGGGAGGACAAACAGTGATAGACATGTTGATGGAGACTCAGATAGTGTGGCAGTCTGTGTCTGCACACTGGGCATGGGCAGAGTTCAATGAGAACTAATGTCTTCTGCCAACACTTCTGTGTTTTAGAAAGCTGCATCTGCAACTGTCATCTTGAAGCCAGATGTTCAGTTCATCCTTTTACGTCTCTGGTGCCTTTCAAACTGCTGGCCCAGCACTGGAGCTCAGAATGAAAGAATTTGTCAGGGAGTGAGTCTATGCACAGGCCCTTTAAGAGGAGTGCCTGGGACTCCAGCAACCCTCTGTCTCACTCAGCCACAATCTTTGCTGGGAACCTTGGGCTGGGGAGCCTGTTGTAGGGCTGGGACCCCCTTGCTCCTTAAGGGGGACATCTGCAATCAAGAGATTCCTCTTGATTTTTACTTGCCACACCCGGGTGTGGGGCTAGCCTGTTCTGTGTCTCTGGCCCTGCTACCAGCTTCAAGGTGGCTTCTTCTGTATGTCTGTAGTTGTAGGGTTCTGTTCAGCTAGACTTTAGGTGATATTCAATGATGGTTGTTCTGTAGTTTAGTTGTACATTTTATGTAGTTGTAAGAGGAGGCAAACATGGCATTCTTCTGATAAAATTTTTTTGTTTTCAATTCTGGTTTGTCTGATATTAGTATAGCCATTTGGCTCTGTTATAGTTACTATTTATTAATGTAACATTTTGTTTTTAGGGACTGATCCACATTAATAGAATATTTTGAGATCAATAGATAAAACTAGAATGACTCCAAAGATTTCAAGGAGATAATATACCCAGATCTTTCTCACTTTGCTGCTTGCAGTTACTTTTGCACAACAAACTTCCCCACTGCCCCTCATGCACTGGAGCCTTTGAATAGTTGGGTCCTTCTTATCGTTTAAGTCTCAGGCTAATTGCTCACAGTGCTACTTCCATTAGGGTAAGTCTGTAGGGAATAAATCAAACAACGTCTAATGGCTCAAACACAATAGAAGTTTAGTTTTTGTTCATGTAACAAGTGAAGAATAGGTCAAGAAGTCAGTGGGGGAACTCTGTTCCATAAAGTCACTCAGAGTTCCAGGACAACAATGGTTCTTGTAGTTTCAGACATGGTTTTTCAAGGTCACCTTGAAAGTGGTTTTCAAGATCATGTTGAATGTTGTCTTCATTCAGCCAAGAAGAAGAGAGAAAAGATAAAGGGCCATGTGGGAGAGGTTTGTATGAACCAAGTTCTAAGGTTGAGCATGTCACTTACACTCTCATTCCATTAGTTAGAACTTACACCTAACTGCAAAGGAGGCTTGGGAGTGTATTCTAGCTGGGTCCAGAAAGAAGTGAAGGGGACGCCGGGATGGTTCAGTAGGTTGAGCATTGCAACCCTAGGGACTGAGGATCGAATCACAGATCCAGCCCATGTAGACCCACATGTGGAACTGCAGTGTGCTTCCCATGCCGGAGGCCCCCAGTTTGGTTCTTGCCCCACCCCCGCCCCCGTTTCAGCCTCTGGCTCCAGGGAGCATGCCTTCTATGCAGGAGGCCCCCAGCCCAGTTCTTGCCCTGTGCAGCTTCCGCCAACCTGTGTGGAACAAAACTAATGATGCACAACTATGGAGACTGCTCTGGGCCCTCCCCCTTCTCTCTGTCTCTCTCTGTCAAAAAAAAAAAATACCCAATAAAATAAATCTTAAAAAAAAGTGGAAAACATTGATTTTGATCAGCAGTTCCTGCCATTGTAGATACATTCCATGTAGATACATATAGACTATGTTTTTATAATATATTAATAAATGGTGTCCTTGGAGTTGTGTAGTTTGGCAGTCCTGTTACTGTTATGTTGCTACATAGGACAGTGACTGGTGGTAGCAGGTCATAGCAGGTGATTCCTATAACAAAGACTAGAAAACCTCAGATTGGCCTGGTTAACATGTGCTTTCTCAGGATGCAGAATGTTAGAGGCAGCCGAGTTGTAGCCAATGATTTCTTTGAGTGTGGGAAATTCCTTGAGAATTTAATGAAAGCAGGATAAGAGGGTATGATGCTTCCATCCCTGTGATAGTAAAGTTTCATCCCAAAGTGTGAGTTCCCAAGTCAGGGCACTCTTTCAAGCAGATAAGATTGGGATGAGAGCTGCCAAAATTTGTCACCATTATTGTAATTTTCTAGTCCACTCAACGACTCAATCAGGTCATGAGAACTATGGTCTGGAAGACTATGCAAAACTCTGGCTTTGTAAGTTATCTACTTTGACCAATTGTGCATGAATTTTTATAGTTGAACTCTTAGACTGATCTACTAAGGAGGTCTCACCCAACCCATGTAAGGCCCACAGTTACCAGTTACAAGGTGCTTTATCATTTACAATGTATGTGCTTTTAAAATATACAATTTGATCCTCACAACAACTCTGGGAGAAAGACAAGGTAACTGTCATGGCTCCTGTTTTACAGATAAGCTCAGGAAAGAGTAAACTTCTTCTGTTCCTACAGGGAATGGACACCAATGAGATCACCATTTCTCACCTGTATCCTCAATCATTCCTTTTCCTACTCACTCTTTAACTGCAGTATAAATACTTATATGTGCCTAAGTCATCTTTATCTTACTTTAAAAAAAAAGCAAAACCTCACTCTTGATCCTGTGCCTTCTTTAGTTTCTAATCACAAGATTTCTTTCCTTCTCTTGATGTCCAAACTTCTCTAACATGATATCCTGTATCGCCTGATGGATCCTTAACCCACAGTAACCTGGCTGCCACTGCTGTCACTTACTGTGACTTCCTTGTCCCCAGCCACTAAACAGTGATTTGAGCTCTCTCTTTTATTTGCCTGCTACTCTGCATTCTTCTATAAGCTTGTCCTGTACAAACACAGAGATGCTGACAATTTATACTTCACACTATTCCCATCATAACAGTAAAAATATATGTGATGCATTTTCAAATATTTCTGAGAGGGGAGGACTTCAGTTTGGACCAGGTGTTCAAGACAAATGAATCCTCTTACAATTTTGCACATTTGAGGGTGGGCAGAAATTTTGCAGACATGTAAAGTTTATTTATCTTCACTGCTCACATACATGTGGTATCATGTGTTGCAGGACACATATATGTGTATTATGATGTGACCTGTGGTCTCACATATTTATTTCATGATTCTGGGTGAGTCAGCATCGTAGATGGTAGGGGTATTCCTAAAATCTATTCCTAAGCCAGAGTGACAAGCAGTAATATAGCTATTCATGCTAGTGACTTTGGATCCCATAAATCTATCCCATTAAATTAAAATTTACATATATCAACACAAGGTGAGGTCAGGGACAACTGGACTAAAACCATTAATGAAAGTTTACATGTGGTCTGAGATCTAATCAAGTGGTGTTTGACTAAGTTCTTTCAAGTATTCTAGGAATAAAAAATGTCCACATTAATGCAATGATTCCAAAGCTTATCAAAATGTTATCTTTCCAATAATACCAAAATATAATACTAAAACATAAAAAACAAGAACATCAATAACCAATACCTTATTCTACATATAAATCTTATTTTTTAAACCAAAGTCAAATAAATATGGTATAAAATAAAAGAAAAAGTAATAAAGAATAATAAGTAAAGGAAGAAAGGAAAGGGAGGAAGAGAGAGAGGGAGAGAGGGAGAGAGGAAGGGAGGGAGGGAGAGAAAGAAGAAGGAAGGAAGGAAGGAAGGAAGGAAGGAAGGAAGGAAGTTTTAAGTATTAGAAGGAGTCAAAATTGTCATTGCTTTGCAGGCAATTTACAGAAAACACAAGCAAATCAATGAAAAACAATTACATTTGTAAAAAGCGTCCAGTGAGTGGCCAGTTACAAAATAAATGTATAAAAATATCAATAGCTTTTCTATATGTCAGCAGTAAACCTTAGGTAATAATCACATCTCAATAGGAAAAGCAATAAAATACAGTCTAGAATTAAATTTAAAGAAGAAATGTCCAGGACACATAATAAGTAGGACTGAACATTATTAAGCTACAGAAAAGATTTCATTGCATTGAGAGATGTTGTATTTCTGAATGAGAAGGTATAGTTTTGACAGTCTACCTTAACTGAATTGTTATGTTAGTGTAATTTCAAGAAAAATTTATATAATATTTTCAGAGGTTGACAAAATAGCCAAAACATATTTTGAAATAAAAAATGATGCCATCTGGTCCTATATAAGTACGTCCCCCTATGTTCATTGCAGCAGTATTTGCAGTAGCCAAGACATGGACATGACCTATGTGTGCATTGGTAGATGAATGGATAAAGAGCATGTGGTATATATATACACAATAGAATAATATTCAGTCATAAAAACAATGAAATATTGCCATTTGCAACCATGTGAGTGGATCTTGAGACTATTCTGCTATGTGAAATAAGTCAGACAGAAAAGATCAATAACTCTATGATTTCACTCATATGTGGGATATAAAACAAAAAAGTAACAAACTAACAAAGTAAGTGAAAATATACTCAAAGAGAGAGAAAACAGAAGGATGGTTACCAGAGAGCAAAGAGGGTAGGGGAACGGCACTGGCTAAAGGTGGTCAAATATATGGTGATGGAAGGAAACTAGACTTTGGCTGCTGAGCATGTGCTAGTAGTACATAGATGTAGAATTAGAATCTTGTAGACCTGGAAATGATATAATGTTATTAACCAACATTACCCCAATACATTTAATAAAAATAGGAATCTTTGTGTTTGGAGATGAAGCTATGGTACGTACGTATCATGTGGTACGTACGTACCATACGTAAAGTTGAATGGAAAATTCATGAGGTTGGTTGGAAGAGGCTAAGAGCTTAGTATTGGATTGTGTCATACAACTGTGGATTATCTAGTAAAAGAGGTGGAACAGCTATTAAAAAATCATTTGAGTGCTATTTCATATCTCAAAACCAGGTAAATTTCATGTGGCTTTAAAGTTTCAGGATAAAGAATTCTAAGGATTGGTCTCAAAGGAGAAATCAGAGATGTGAATTAAATTTATCTGTAAGGATGAACCATGGAACCTTTTTTTTAGAACAGTGAAAAATTAGCAGCTAACTTTAGCATTAGAAGACAGATGAAGAAATCATCCGTAAGATCAATACCATACAACCACTAAAAACTATTATGTTTACTTATAGAGAGAATTTTTAGCTTTACATTGTTAAGTAAAAAAAATAATTTAAATACTATGGACACGCTTTGCTATTTAAAAATAGTTTAAATGCTATGGACGTGCTTTGCTATTCAAAAAATACTAAAAAGACCTATACCACCATGTTTACAAAACTTCCTTTCTTTTTTTTTTTCTTCTTCCCTCCAAGATTAATTCCTGTCCCCCTGCCCAGCTCTGACCCACAGTTTTCTCACGTTTAGGAGGGAACAATGGAAAGAGAGGAAATCAGTAATGACTCTCTCTAGTATTTGACTAGCAATTTGCATTTTTAAGTGAAAGTTATTTTAAGATGTGGATGCAGTATCTAAGTTACTCACAGAGAAGCTCATTATGTTGTACGTGTCTAGAAAAGAGTTCAATGTCATTAGAATCAGTGATGTTACTTAGAGAGTTGACCTTGATCTTTTTCTGATTCATATGGAAGATGCCTGACGGGATCTCTCTGGAAGGGTCATTCTACCATCAGATCTTGATGGTACCTGGACCAGCATTTTCACACTTGAATGTGTGTACGAATGACATGGGGATTTTTAAAGTGGAGATCTGACCCTGCGGCCTGGCTGTCTGCATTTCTCACTCGCTCCCATGTGAGACTGGCTCACTTTGTGTAACAAGCTTTTAGACCATTCTGACAACTCTTTTCAGCTTGGTTCTAAAGGATTTTCACTTTCACCATGATCTTCTGAAAAAACAATCATTATTTTGTGTTCATGTCCTTTCTTCTGGGGTCTGACCTCTTTGCTTTGCATTCCTAAGAATGTGTTCTATTGAGGGTTCAAGTCCAGCATGAGAGTGACTGCATCAGCATTGCCCTGCGCAAATAGAGAATAAAACATGCATGGAAAAAAAAAAAAAGAATATATGTATTTTTTTTTTATCCTAGGCAAATACTTCAGTCAGATAAAACAGAAAAATATCTTTATGAAACTATTAATAAATCCCCAAGACATCTCAAATTAAACAATGGCAAGAAATGTTATGTTTGTAGAAATACATAAAATTCATTTGAGGTCAGGACATTTTATGGTGTCAGCCAATAAAACAGATGGGAGATTCCACTCATTTGAATGGGCTAAGGATAAAGCTGTTAGTCCATGAAGCCAAGAGATTGGGGGGTTCTGCTATGGCCCAGGTAACTGAGGGGCCACTGTGGCTGTCACCCTTTGTGTTTGGACTGATCAGTAGGCCCTTGGGTCTAGGACAAGCTTGTCCAACCCGTGGCCCTCGGGCCACGTGTAGGCCAGAATGGCTTTGAATGTGGCCCAACACAATTTGTAACCTTTTTTTGTGTGTGTGACATGAGATTTTTTTGCAACCTTTTTTTTCCCCAGCTCATCAGCTATGATTGGTGTTAATGTATTTTAAGTGTGGCCTAAGACGATTCTTCTTTCAGTGTGGCCTGCGGAAGCAGAAAGGTTGGACGCCCTTGGTCTAGGACATACTGTGGAATGGCTAAAAGGTGGTTATGTGAGAAGCCTACCTAGGCTGTGAGGAATTAAGTGACTCAGAGACCGTGACTGAGTGGAGTTGTGTATATTAGTTCTGGAAATGCTTGCCGCCATAGCCACTAGACCCAAAGTGTTCAACGGCTCAGAGACTCTAGACGTTTAGCTTTCATTCAGGTCAGAGTTGAAGGTGGTCTTTCCGAGTTCTTGGGCCACCTTCCTCCAGGTGGAGATTTGGGGCCCCAGGCTCACCCCATCTTGCCATCTCAAATTGAACACTTGTAAAGGGGAAGAGAGCAGAGAGGAGGCACACCTATTTCTTCATTTTTTCTTGGTCCCAGACGCAGTTACATGATGATTACTCACATGGTATCGGTGAGAATCCAGCCAGGAGTCCATACTAAATGCAAGAAAGCTACTGGGGAATCAGGGCTGGCTGAATGCCAAGAGGAATACGGAGCTGGTGAATATCTTCATCAAGAATTAACAGCTGGGGAAGCCGGGATGGCTCAGTGGGTTAGGCGCTCGCTTTGCAGCCCCAGGGACCGAGGATCGAATCCTGGCCCTGGCCCGTGCGGACCCATATGCTGAACTGGGGAGTGCCCCCAGTTCGGTTCTCACTGGGGTGAGACCCTGGCCCAGTTCCTGCCCTCTGCAGCCCCACGCCCACCTGTAGAATGAAACTATGTGGAGAAACCAATGATGTGCAACTATGGAGACTGCTCTAGTCCCTCCCCCTTCTCTCTGTCTCTGTCTCTATCTTTCTCTCTCTCTCTCTCTCTCTCTGTCAAAAACAATAAAAATAAATCTTTAAAAAAAAAAAGAATTAACAGCTATTACTGGCCATGAACAGAGGATCACCTGAGCCCCCAACCCCCGAACTCAGACATACAATAGCAGGAGGATTTAGAAAGTCACACGTAGAAACATTCTTGGTAAAAATGTTATGCGTAGCACATTGGGTGGTTGGGACCTGGGAGTTGGGGGTGGAATTACCAGATTTCCCTGGGCGATTCTATTTTTAGGTTGCGGTTCAGGGTCATTCATGTCCTTGGACAGACTTTGGCTGCAATTCGGAGAAGCTGTCATTGTGTGGTGATGGGACTTCAGGTGATGGGCACAGAGGGTGTCACTCATCTTGAGAAAGAACCACCACAAAAGTTAAAGCAGAGAAATGAAAGCCCATCGCATTTTAGAGTTCCCCAGGCAGGGTGTTGGGGTGGTGTGCCCCAAAGAGGTGACAGGGACCTGCCAGGATAGGCATCTCTTCAGCTCTTGGGAGTAATGGGGGCAGGGGTAGCAGATGGCGTGTGGCTGCAGTTCCTACACCAGTTGCCTCGGTCCATGTGAGCTCGGTTTCATCTAACCCAGTGTGATATTATCATCTGTGTGTACCCTGATGTAAAACATTTGGGTGGGATGCAGGGATAGCTCCGTGGTGGAGCGCTTGCTTTGGAATTGCGAGGTCCTGGCTTCCATTTCTGGCCCCAGCCTGTGCAAGCCCATGTGCTAAACTACGGGGCAGCTGGTAACTGGCAGGATGGCTCAGTGGTGAAGGTTCTCGCCTCCCATGCAGGAGGCTCCCAGTTCAGTTCCCGCCCTGCGTGGCCCCATGTCCACCTGTGTGGAATGAAACCATGTCACCACTAATAATGTACAACTATGGAGACTGCTCTGGGCCCTCCCCCTTCTCTCTCTCTCTCTCTCTCTCTCTCTCTCTCTCTCTCTCTCTCTCCTTAAAAAAGAAAAAAAAAACATTTGGGAAACATTTCTATATGTAAACATATACATAGTGTTTTTTTAAAACAAAAACCTCACACATGTCTAACTTCATGGTTAGATAACTCTCCACTGTACCTTTTCTTTGCGTCAATCCTCTCAATACAATATAACCTCACTTACTATATTCTCAAGCTCCAACCTGCTCCTCGTCCTGCAAATACACATTGAGCACCGACTGTATACCAGACACTGTTCAAGACATTGACTCTGACCTTGACCTTCAGGTCATACTGGCATCAAAAGATTGAGAACTCTTTTCCTTGTATCGTCGTGGCTGCCTCTATTTAGTTCACTCCTATGAGGGTATTTTCCTATTACTGTGATAAAAGTAAGTCAGAGCAGATCTGAATTGGCCCTTAATTATGTCCCTGTGTTCTGTGAGACGGCCTGTACAATTTCTCTGAGGTATACAACTAGGACACGTCATGTTTAGAAAGATTTATCTCTATCCTGGAAAAAAAAAAAACAAAAAAAAAACAACCTTAGTGACAGTGTTGGTTTCTTTTTTTTTTTAATCAAATGATAGGAATTTTCCAACCAAAACAAAGGGAAATTCTCCATCTCCTGACAGGTATATACCAAGTAAAAGGCACAGGCGGCCGCCAACATTTTACATGAAGCACTTCGTTTCTGTTTAATGTTTCCCTTCATCGAAATTCTGAAACGTCATCCGACACGCTGGGCCTCAGTCGAGGAGTTCCTCAGAACTGAGCAACTCAAGGGCTCGCCTCTCTCCCAGAACCGAAGATGTTTAAACAACATTCGAGTGAAAACAAAACAAAACCCAAAAAACTCAACAGGAATTTTTAAACAGAGATTTACAGGGGGCTTGTCACGGGCATATGCCTGCCGTGCACGGCCCTGGTGGCCCAGCTGACAAAGCCTGTGTGGCTCACGCTTCATCCTGGCCCTTTGGACACCAGCCAGCCACTCTGGGGACACCCCAGCATGCATCCCTCACAGCGGCCAGCGGCCTCTTTGGTATGAATGTCGCCGTCGAAGATGCCAGAACAATATTTAGAGCATTAATACCAAACTCGAGATGCAGCTGCTGCTACATACACTCTAACGGATGCTTCTAGCAAGCTTCAGGGAAAGCCTGCCTTGTAGTATAAGTCTCACCATCCAAGGACCTTCTACCAGGAGAGAAAAGTGTGCTAGCTACGAGGCAGAAAATGATGTATGGAGTCTTAGATTCAGAGGACGTCCAAGAGCTACAGACTAACCCCACAGTATTGTTACTTAAACTTGTTTAGGGCCGCTTCAGGCGATCGTGTTGAATCTGGAATGTTCCAACTTGGAGTCGGCCTCAGATCACCCAGCTCTCTCTCTCTCTCTCTCTCTCTCTCTCTCTCTCTCTCTCTCTCTCTCTCTCTCTCTCATGCCAGGCTCCGGGTGGCTTCATTCTTTCTTCCTGGACCACGAATGTACCCCTCTCATCCAGGTTTCATCTGTCTGTCTGCGGTAGTCTAAATATTGATATAATGATTCTCTCCCCTCTTCACGAACCCTTCTTTATCAAGTGTCTCCCTTTCCAGGCCTTTGCTAACGAGCTGGGCAAGTGCTCCTCTGTGTCTGCTCCATTTCCCAAGAGTTTTCTAGTTGACCTTTAAGTGGTCAGCTACGCTCATTGTCTCAGCCTCTGGCTACGCTGTGTAAGGCTGTGCATCACACGACCCCATTCTCTCTGATTGATTATAAAGTTCTACGTCTGCCTCCTCCCCCGCTGGCCATCCAAACTACATATATTTAGGAAAAGTGTTCCATCCCAGCCCTTGACAAATACGGTTTTCAGCTCTCCTTTCCATCGACTGCTTCTTTTCTTGTAGTAGCAAGCAAGGGAGGACATGATCATTTGGCTGCGTGTCTGTGAGTCTGAAACAAGACGCTGAGTGCAGTTCTGGAGATTTGAAGCAGGTTTAACACAAGATCCAGTGCAGTTGCTTGTGTGGGCTGTAAACTGTGGGCCAGATTTAGAAAACTTAGCAAATTCAAGACTGCTCCCGTTTGGTTTCTTTATGAGAATATTGATCAGAGGGTGCCCTGAGGGTAGATGGGGCAACGTCCCGACAAGGTTGGTCTTGAACTAGACTCCAAGGATTTTTAGATAGGCAGAGAGGAGAGGGTAAGGCATTTTGGAAAAGGGGGCCAAGCACGTCTTAAGAGATCGAGCGGAGTATAGGTAGAGGCACATGAGAAAGTTGGCTCGAACACAGGGTAGGGCCGGTTGGAGGCTTGGGAGACAGAGCCAGGTGAAAAAAGACCCTTGTTATCAGAAAAAAGCTTGCTCAGGTATATGAATGCCTAACAATTTTTGGATCTACTCTGGCTTCAGGATTGAACAGATAAGAGGGGGAAAATTCTGCTTCCTGGCACGTTTTCTCTGTGGTGTATCAACAAGATGTCATCTTGATCAGTAGTTTATCTTGTCTAGTTCCCCAAAGTATTCTCATATTTTATCTGCCATTTTCTGTGTTGTTGTTTATATTTTCTTTGATAGCATCTATTTACAAAACTGTTTCTCCTATCCTCTGGCCTTCATGTCATGAACTAACACGTGGATTTCAGTTTGGGTATGTTTATCTTAACCGAAAACAGTATTAGTTACATCGAAAACCCCATTCGATTGTATGGAGAGGACATCTCTATTGTCTTTTGCCTGGAAACTCCCCCGTTGGTTTTTCAGTTAAGAAAATGTGTATAAGTCTTCACATAAGGAATCTTCCTTGCAAGTGTATTTTCCTTCTGAACCTGAGACTCATTCACATAGTAACTTTGGGAACATAAGGGATACAGAGGAATGGATTTCCAGGCCCTGACACTTGGGCGTGTGTAAATGATATGTGCATCATTATTTTCACCTGTGGCATGAGATGCATCATTTATTGGTCATTTTATCCCTTGACGTGCCAAAGCACTGTGGTCTATGGTGTTTTGTAAAAACCCAAATCTGGGGAAGCCGGGATGGCTCAGTGGGTTAGGCACTCACTTTGCAGCCAAAGGGACCGAGGATCGAATCCTGGCCCCGGCCTGTGTGGACCCATATGCTGAACTGGGGAGTGCCCCCAGTTCAGTTCTCACTGGGGCGAGACCCTGGCCTGGTTCCTGCCCTATGCAGCCCCACTCCCACCTGTGGAATGAAACTATGTGGAAAAACCGATGATGTGCAACTATGGAGACTGTTCTGGGCCCTCCCCCTTCTCTCTGTCTCTGACTCTGTATCTCTCTCTCTCTCTCTGTCAAAAACAATAAATAAATCTTAAAAACAACCCACCCAAATGTAAGTGCTTTGGTCTCAGTGGTAAAAGCCAAGCACTATTTCTCCCAGTCTTGAATGCTCTCAGACAAGAGTTTGAAAAGGTAGGCAATGAGATGTTTGAGGTGTTTCAGTCTTGGTGTGTCTAAAATAGGTTTCCCTGATTCCTCTATGTCCACTATTATGTGTGAAGAACTATAACAGAAACCTTTTTAAGATAGAACGGTTGGGTAGGTTGTATAATACTCCTCTCCCCAAGATTATATGGAGGTTTTGTCACCTTTTATGTCAAGATCAAACTCCCTCAGGTTCACATCGAAACCTTAATCATCCTCAGAGTCCAGCCAGATCACCTTCCTCTAACCTGCTTATCTCTCATGACTCAATCCCATCTCACTGTAGCTTACTGAATGCATAGTCAATCCAACCAAGTGTGTGTGTGTGTGTCTACAGATGATGCCAAAGAAATGTACACACATGTCAAGAAAGGAAAAAACTATTAAAATTTTAATGTTCAATATATACTGATCACAAAAGATGAACACAAGTCAGGTTTGACTTCTACCATGACAAGAGGTGCTCACAGTGGTGACCATCAGTATCCAGACACTTCTGATGACGGGGAACAATGGCTTCAGCAACGCTGCCCAAAGTGTCCACTTGGATTGCTTCATGTGCCATTTCCATTGGCCATGTGTCTCACACTTATCACAAATACATGCAGTTGTTAGGCGTGTTGGAGGTTCTGTTGCAGATTCATGTCTCCATTGTCCTTGTACTTCCACAGCATTCTCAAATTTCAAATGACACTTCAAAATGGTCTTCTGCTCCTTGAACAACTGTGCTTCTGCCATTGTCTTTGACTGTCCCGCCTGTCGCATGGTGATGCTGGCATTCATTTGATTAGGGCCATCTGTTGCATGAACGTCCTACTACACAATGCTGCCATAATCCATTCAACTTTGGAAAGCCATACATAGATCACATCTCCTAAAATGTGTATACATTTTTTGGCACCTCTGGTATATGTGTGTGTGTGTGTTTGGGGAGGGGTGATTTTTCTTTCTTTATTTGTTTCTTACAGGTGAATCCCACCTAACTTTTCTCTTCCCAACTAAATAGATGAATCTATGGTTCTTTAGTTTAGGGCCTATGCTTTCGAGATTTCATATAGTCCTTTAGTTTAGTCCAAACAAAATACTAGGTACCTTGTAGTCTCTCAGTAAATATATAAATTGATAGATTGCTTCAGCTACACAGTCATGGAGGGAGTGAAAGCATACAGGGAAGGACTAACAGACATTTTAAGTTCCTGAATCATTCATCTGCTGGGTCAGGACATCTATACATGTGGGTGATTCTATTTCAGCAAACAGTCTTTTTAACAGCTACATCAAGACGAGGCAGTGTTCTGAAACAGAGATGGTGCCAAGTCTGATCTCTGAAGACCACCCACTGCGGCTTCGATGGAAAGGAGAGAAGGCACTGGAGAGGGATGAAACAGTTCTGCGGAAGAAGAGTCCGGACAGATGGATGGACGACCACGAGGCGACCCAACCGGGGGCAAGAAGGAAGAGAAGAAGCTGCTGTAGGTCTTGGGCAGCAAAAAAGTTTACATGGATTAGTTTATACTGTTGGATTAATACTGTTTGGCTGGGGAAAAAAATAGTGTAAATAAGATGAAAATAAGCCATCTGGTTGGTATATTGCAAAATGATGAACAATAAGTAATTGGGAGGCATTGCCGAAAACAACAAAAAATGCACTGTAGCTTTTTAAGAATTCACACAACTCTGTGATTTGAAATTTGAGGAAATGTACCAGGTCAGTATCCTCGTGGTAATCACACAGAAAGCGATTAAGTGTGCGTAAGCATTTGGCCCCGTCTTATATCCTGACCAGTATTCTCTCAAGTTTCTCAAAGTTGGGAGCAGATGATAAGGCTTCAGGGACAGCTGACTAGGATGACTGAGCACATGCCAGCAGCTTTGTGTTGTAATTAATTATAATTTACAGCGGAGGAAATCTGGCGACATCCACATATTTAAGAATATGGGTAATTGTTATTGAGCTGAGGGGCTCTTACGAATGAGTGGTGACCAGATCACATAAATGCCACTAATTTGTGTTTCTTTACACAGCTAAGCCTGAGTCTTCACAGATTTTCTCCTCTTTGTTAGGACTCCAGTAATCCAGAAGCAAAGCCAATGTTAAGAATTTTTTGTGACACCAAATTAATCCTACACACACACACACACAGACACACACACACCCTTCCCCCCCACACACACCCCCTTAAAAGACAGAGGTTCTGGTGATTCTGATTTCCTTTATTTCTCCCAAAGATTCTATTGTTTGAGAGAAAGGGGGCGGGGAGGGCCCAGAGCAGTCTCCATAGTTGCGCATCATTAGTTGTGACACGGTTTCATTCCACACAGGTGGATGTGGGGCCGTGTGGGGCGGGAACCAAACCATGGGCCTCCCTCATGGGAGGTGATAATTTTCACTGCCAAGTGATCATGGTGGTTACCAGTTGCACCATGGTTCAGCACATGGGGTTTCACAGGCCAGGGTCAGGAATCAGTCCCTGGACCTCGTGATTGCGAGGCAAGTGCTCAACCACTGAGCTATCCTGAAATTCCCCATACTTTCATTTTACAAAGTAAATAATTGTGAAGTTGCCACTCTCCTGTGCAATAGACAGGAAATTGCGGGGGAGTCTGTGCTACCAAAGCAGGACTTAACTACCTTTCCCCCAAAAAATAGAAGGTAGAACCCATATCTGAGGATAGAAAAAGCTAAAGGTGTTCTAGGGTAGAAGAAACATATGCGTAACAGACTATCTCAGTATTCGGTGCTGGAGACACCCACCATTGATTCTGATTCACACATCCATGGGTCAGTTGGGATTTGACTAAGCTAAGTAATATCCAGACTGGTCCACCTGGGCTTGGCTTCTTCCTGCAGGTTACGCTGAGATCTGCTTTACAAAATATGTTCATTCTAGAACCCAGGCTGAATGTGTCAACAGCTACTCTGTGGAAGGATGCTCTTCTCATAGTCACGGTAGAGGTGCAGGAGCTCAACTATCACCACAGAAGCCTATTTCAAGCTTTGCTTGTGTCATTTCTGTTAGAATCTCATTGGTCAAAGCAAATTATGTGGCCAAGCTTCAAAGCCAGAGGTAGAAAAGCCTTTGACACTGGCTAGTCCATCCCAGGATGTGGTGGATTTTCCTAATGTTGAAAGTTCCATCCTGGGAAAACCAAGACGATCGCTCATCCTAAGGGGAATGTATCTAATTGTAGTTGGGAGAATTGCAAAGTTATAGAATGCAGGAAGGGGTAACAGATTGGGGTCAATAATTCAATGTAGTGCAGGCTTGAATATAACATTCTAACGCTAGGAATTCTGTAGCCATGTGTTGGCAATAGCTTCAGGTTCTAGGTGGACATGTGGTCTCTCTGCCTAATATGTGCCCAGCACTTGATATATTCAGAGCCCATTTGCACTCCCATTTGGTCCCTATAAAAACCCTGTGTAATGGATAGGAGAGGCATCTTAGGTGATCTTGGTTGATTGACAGTGGAAGAAACTGTCTAAGGCTTGTGTGTCTTCACTCGATGGGAGGAAGCCCGCTGGGAGCCCTGTGTAGTAAGGAGTAGACGGTGCTCAAGCTCTGGTCTTTGGACTCTTAGCCTCCATCCTTCCCATTCTTTCTAAAAGAATTCTTTTTGATAAAAGTTTGGGGGTCGTTAGATGATAGGAGTAAGCTGAATCTCCATGTTCTGCCCCAATTCCAGCCGTGTTTGCCAATAAGCATGATCATCCTTCCTCCCGTGCAAGCAGAAGAGAGGAGAGCCATTCTTACCTGCTCAGTTTGGGATGCTAAGGACTGTCGCCTGAGTTGCTGACCATGGCAAACTCTGCCCTTGACTTTTGGGGACTCTGAGAGTAGCCTGTGAAGGACTATGTGCATGAAGGGAAAGATAGATCCTTGGTCACTTGCTCACAGCAAAATCGATAGCACAGATCTGCGGGAGCTGGACTAAGCCAGGCACATGTTTTCTCTTGCTTGTGTCTTAACGAGGAATTAGCGACGCTGATGCTGCTGCGGGTGGATCTGCATCTGTGAGATGCTATACACCAGCCCTTTGGCAGACTTCAGGGACTTGACTCTAACATGTCTGGCACAGAGGGGTTGAGAGGTTGCAGAGCTGGTACACTGTGCACATCCAGCGTCTGAGTCAACATTTCAAGTGAGTCAAATGCAGCCGTTGGTGGTTATTTATAAGGCACTGATGTAAGTTGCTTTTTACAAATCATTTATTACTATTTAACTGAAAGCAATGAGCTCATGCCTGCAAAAAAAGAGAAAGAGAGAGAGAAAGAGAGCAAGAGACTTTAATGAATTGATGGACATGGGGGGAGGGCTTCTCCTAGAGCCAGTTTGTTCTGGATGAAGGAGGGAGGGAGGGAGGGATGGAAGAGAGCCGCTCTTTCCCCTTCCAAGAAATCTACCACAATCTTATAAAATAGGGGGTAGTCGTTACATTTTCCAGTCAGTTCAGTGACTTCATTTACATGACAAAGATTTATGAAGCAGTTCGCTACCATAGATGTCTATGACATGGAGTCCCTTTGCCCTCACAAGTATTCTCCCTCAGACTGAAATTGTTTTCTAAGTGAGAACTCTGGATTTTGAAAGAATAATCCTATTTAAGGAGGATTCGTGTCTAAGAAGTTTGAGTATGATGTGAAGCGAGTTTCTTGTGGTCAAAGCCCAGCTATTCATGATCCCTTACAAGTATCTGAGACCGAGGAGTAATTCTGACATTCTTTAAGTTGACAAAATGACCTGTCTGTTTCAGTTTACCTGACCAGACACCTCAACTGACATAACCTGCTTTGGATTAAAAAAACAAACAAACAAACAAAAAAAACTAAACTCTGAGATGTTTAACATGGCATTGGTCTTGATTTGAGGTTTCCTAAAAACACACATATATTCATATACGTATACACATTTTCCTTCTATTGTTGCCTAGGAAAAAAATGGCAACGTAGTTCTTCATTAAAACAAAACAATACAAAAGAAGAAAATCATAAAATATTTTCAAACTTAGCTACAGGATCACAAACTTCTAAAAAATAAATACTTGTACAGTAGATTCTCCATTTACCAGAACACAAGCAACCGGCAATTGCATTTATCCAGCATCTACCAATCCACATGGGTGCCGGTTAATTGAGAGTCTACCATCATAGGTAGTACATCCATCATTCAACTCAATATCATGAATAAGAGAAACAAAAGAGACAAGCTCAATTAGGAGAACATTGGCCGCCAGAAAAAGAGAAGATTGTAGAAAGGAGTAGTGGAGAGTGGCAAAGAGGCATTCAGGGAGAAAAAGTAGATAAATATGCAGAAAATGAGATGAGAAAACACTTTAGTCTTTGCAGCCCACCCGAATGGTTTTAATGTTTGCTCTCCAATAGGGGTGTCCAACCTTGTGGCTTCCCTGGGCCCCACTGGAAGAAGAATTGTCCGGGGCCACGCATAAAACATGCTAACACTAATAATAGCTGATGAGCTAAAAAGAAAAAAGAAGTCACAAAAAATCTCATACTGCTTTTAGAAAGTTTCCGTGTTTGTATTTGGGCCACATGCAGCCCGCAGGCTGTGGGTTGGACAAGCTGCCTTTATTCAAAGATTGCTAAAAACCGATCCCTGTGAGCTTCTGGATTCTTTGAAACCCTCCCTGCCTAGCGTTTGCTTCTGACCACCTAAGTTAGAATAGAGGAGGGCTGTCTCTATGTCAGGTATCCAGCCATGTAACTGTTCTCATTACATCGACAGTGGCTGGATTTTTTCCGGACAGCCCTTGTATAGGATATAATGCTGATACCTGTATCAACTTTATTTACATATAAATCACACTTCATCAATTCACTTAGATACAGTAATTCCATGGATTTTAGGAGATACCCAGAATTGTGTGACCGTCACCGAAATCAATTTTAGAACATGTGCATCACCCCAAAACAGCCCTTTATGATTGACTTTGAAGTCTTTTGCACTCTGTTCTTCAAATTGTTTTGTCATAACTTTTCTATGAATCATACATTAATAGAAAAACCTGAACTTACATTAAAAGGAACAATAGTTACCATTCCTGTCTGCATATCATGGGAAACACGTTATTTAGGTGAAATGTGCTGCACATTTAAGAAATCAACGCGAGCCTTTCCTGTTCTCGACATTCGCGTTTCTATTTGTACAACATCGTTTTCATTCAGCCGCTCTTTTTATTGTCTGGAATCCTTTGTTCAAGCTCCTTGGCACTTACGGTGTTTATTTCACGTCCATGGAGGGATTACTGCAGCTTCCAAATTCCCAAATGAAGTTCATGAGTTTTAGCAGAACCATTCCATTCCATTTCTTTTCTTTCTTTCTTTTTTTTTTTCTTACCCAAATGCCACTTACTATGGTTCCTCTCTCAGAACTTGAAAAACCTTCACACCAAAACCGTTTTCTGGGCTAGCCTGTGAAAATAGGCTATTGAACTTTATTGCGGAGTTATCTACATTTTAGAATGCCAATGCTCTGAGAAAAAACACCATTTTTTATTTTTATTTTTGCACAATTAGAAGATTTTTAAAGCTCCCAAGATATTCACACGTTAAATGTTGAAATGGACATTCCACTTACACACCTGTAGGCAAAAATTGGTTCCAATGGGAACAAGGAATCCCTAGCTTTAGACAGACAGCTTTAGAATTAAGCTGAAAACTGAAGTCTGTCCAGAGACTGGCGTCTCTTTCTACTTAATTTAAATTGTCCTGAGAATTGTTTATAAAATCTTCTAGAAGTGGAAAAATCAGCGACAACCAAGGGATAGACGAAAAGAGAACCACATTTTATTTTTCTAAGGCAGTTATATATATGTATTTCCAGAGGGCTCGGTTCTAGAAAAGTCTGAGGAAACTATGTGTAATGTGGCCACCAAGAGCCAAGTGACTTTTATGTTCCTAAAAAAGAGTCTACGTCAGAACGTAGTTTCCAATATAGTTCCTATTCTTGTGGGCCAACATTTTTTAACATTCTAAAATTAGCAAGGCAAACCTGATCACTTGATCCCAAGAAAAATTCTATTATCCTCACAGTGCTTAGATCATAAATGGAATTAAGAGTGATTGAAACCAAGCTGCGGGTTTACAAATCTTCCACAAACCAGGTAAGCCCTTTGGGAGACCATTTAATTGCTTCCTGCTGGACTATAATAGATACGCATATATCTATTAAAAACCTCTGTGAGGGAAGTCAAATTGGAATAGCCGTGTCCAGTGTCTAGAATTGTGCTTGGAACATATTAGGAGCTCAGCAAAGATTTGTTGAGTGGGCTTGTGTGCATGTGTGTGTGTGAGTGTGTATGTGAAAGAGACAGAGATAGAGAAACAGAGACAGAGAGTGAGACACAGAGAAACCTAGGACAGAGAGATTCTACTTTCAGTTAAAAATCATCCACACTTAATTGAAGTATAGATAGATCTAAAGGGGACTAGAGTGGATGTGGAAAAGCATTTGAGAACTCATGACAAGTGAGGTGAGAAAGCCTAGGTGAGAGAAGACATGAGTGGTGGCCACAAAGAGAAGTGGAATATGGTTGTAGAGAGATTTAGTGTCTAATTAGGAAGCCTTGGTGATGGACTGAATGTGGAGAACCAGGGTGAGGGATGTGTCCTTGAATTGAATCAGGGTCCTTGCCTCTCCTCTCCCTGCTCCTTGAGATCAATGGCCTTGACCTGACCTCTTAAACATAGACTGTTAGTTGCTCATGTTGCTGTAAGTTGTGTTTCGAATCCATACTCATTGCAGATGGATATTCCTAAGATCTAATGCAGTACATTTCTCACTCTGACCATGTTTTCAAGGAGCCTCAGAACTGTCATTTCATCTTGCTACTCTGAATTCTCAACTCCTAACATTCCTTTTTATTTTATTTTTAATACATTTGTTGGGGTGACGTTGGTTAGTAAAATGACACGTTTCAGGTGTACAATTCTACATCACATCATCTATGTGTTGCATTGTGTTCAGTTCTGTCCATCACCATGTATTTGGCTTCCCCTCCCTCCTCCCTTGTCCACCTCCCCCCTGACCCTCAGATAACCTCTAAAGTATTGACTGTGTCCATGAGTTTTTGCTTCTTTGTTGCTTCCAGTTTTATAACCCACCCATGAGTGAAGTCCTATGGTTCTTGATTTTTTTTCTGTCTGGCTTATTTCACTCAGCAAGAAGATCTCAAGATCCATCCATGTTGTTGCAAATGACAGTATTTCATCTTGTCTTATGGCCGAGTAATATTCCATTGTGTAAATGTAGCAC
This sequence comes from Craseonycteris thonglongyai, assembly GCA_004027555.1. Taxonomy (NCBI): domain Eukaryota; kingdom Metazoa; phylum Chordata; class Mammalia; order Chiroptera; family Craseonycteridae; genus Craseonycteris; species Craseonycteris thonglongyai. The sequence continues at coordinate 8,542 of PVKE010000017.1, read as the reverse complement.
AACTTTTCTATCCAGTCACCTATCAAAGTGCCATGACATGGACACAGCCATAGTGTCCTAACTTTACTCTTTTAGAGAATGACTTCCTCTTTCCTTTGTAAATGTTTCAAATCTGACCATTCCGCATCCCTGGCCTCTCTCCTTCGAAACTGAATCCTGTTTGCTGCCTACACCACTCATTTGGAATTAAAATTTAGTTCTGTCAAGTGAACATAAACGGGGGACCCACCATATCTGCAGAGAATTGTACTAAGAAATGTGAGAGTAGTGATTCTGATGTAGTATTTTGCAGTCTGTCACATTAAGGACAAACTTTTATTTCTTCATTTCGTTTCTATTCTTGTAATAGTGGATGTTCATTTCAATGATGGTCTTACCATTGCTGGAAAAAAGGAAGTGTCTGATGCATTTAATTGTTAGATTTCTTTTTATTTTTTTAAAATCATTTTGTATCTTTTAGCTAAATCCTACTTAGTTAAGGGGGATGCTCTTTTAATATTCTGAAATTTTCTTTTTCTGAGTATTTTTATTGAAAAAATTATTTTTTAGTTTTGTGTGTTTTGCCCCATACATTAAATTGACCTATAATTGTTTTCTTCTATAACACATATATATATGGTATATATATATATATGCATGTGTGTATGTATATATTTATAAATATCTATCTATATTATATATATATATTTTTTTCAAACAATTATTTAGGGCCCTAAAGAGTTAATATATTCCTGTGAGTTTTGGGACCTTTTGACACATTTTTAGCCCTGGGCCTTGTTAGATGGAAAACATTTTCAATTCCTTTTAGTCTATTCAGGTTTCAGGGTTTGAGGAATCCTTTAGCCATTTTACTTTTTCCACATTATTGTAAGTTCCATCGGTTGTAGGAATCTCATGGATTGACTGGCGTGTGCTGTTTACTTACACTCTTTATGGGTTGCTGTGTCTTACTTCTTGTTTCTAATTTCACTTTCTTTACTTTTACTTCCTTTTCCCTGATGAGATTTGTCAGAAGTTTGCCTTCTTAATTGTTATAGTTCCCCAAAATTGAACTTGTTGATTTATTTATTACTTTTCTTCTGTTTCTATTTTTAAATAAATGAATTCTCACTTTTATCTGTAGTAATAAAAGCACTTAAGACTATCAATTTTCCCAAGTATAACTTCTACTGCTATACATATTTAGTATGATGTATTCTTTTTTATTATTTTTTTAAATCTAACTAGCTCACAATGTCAGTTGTGATTTCCTATTTCTTTGATCCAAGAGTTATTTAGGAGCATGGTTCCTCTCCAAATAGTGAAGGTTTTCCAGTCATATTATTTATTTCTAATTTTATTGTATTATGATCAGAGGATATAGCCTAAAAACACTTTGCTTCTTTGAATTTGTTAAGCCTTCTGTGTGACCAAGTACATAATGGATTTCTATAAAGCATCCATGAATACAAGGGAAAGAAATATATATCTTTTTGTATTATTTAGCTAATTTTTGACAAAAACCTTTATTTTTCTGTATACCAAAACTGACTGATTTTGAAAGAGATACCCTAAAATTTCCAGGAAAGGTTTTTCTTTCTTTCTTTTTCTTAAAGGTTCTTGAATCTCTAATAATTAATATTCTATACTTAGGTGCTATGCATTTATAGGACACACACATTTTTATAATCAATGTTTCTTTTTCATAAATTGTCTTCCATTATTCCACAGAGTTCCTCCTTATTTTGTTTAGTGCTTTTAAGTTTAAGTTCCACCTTGTTTGACATTAATGCTGTCATTCCTGCTTCCCTTTTGTTTGCATTTGCTTGACATCTCTTTGTTCATCCTTTATTTTCAACCTTTCTTTTCCATTTTCAAGAGTGTTTGTTATATGCCTGGGTTTTTGCTGTTTAACTCAACATGACAGTCTTGGTTATTTAATGGATAATTCATCCTGTTCACCTTCAGTTTAAGATGATACTTAATTTCATTACACTCATCTTTATTTACTATTTATTTTACTTTGTGATTCTCCTTTTTGTTTCTAGTTTTTAGTTGATTCTATTTATCATTCATTGTATTTTGTTGTTGTTGTTTTAAAAGTTCTCTGTTTTTCCATTCTGCCAGTGATGAACTTTTATTTTTTGACCTTCATAATCCAACATATATTTACATATATTTTCCACTATATATGAAAATAAGACATCCTCACTTTTCCCTGGTAAGATCCACAATGAACTGAAGGTTTATGTCCCTTCCAAATTTCATGTGTTGAGATCCTAACATCCAATGAGATTGCATTAGAACAGGGGTCTCCAAACGATGGCCCACGAGGCCCTCTCATCTGGCCCGTGGAGACCTTTTTATCTGAATAAAATAATATTAAATAAATAATTAAAAACAACATCTATGTTTTGATTCTTTTTTATTTGGCCCTCAAGTGTGTAGTCGGCCCCCAAACTGCTGTTTGATAGTTAATGCGGCTCGCGGGCTGAAAAGTTTGGAGACCCCTGCATTAGAAGATAGGCCCTTAGGGAAGTAATTAGGTCATGAGAGTTGAACATTCATGAAAGGATTAGCACTCTTATAAAAGGACAAGGGGACCCCAGAGAGCTTTCTTGCCGTCCTTCTGCCAGGTGAGGATAAAATAAAGAGTTGGCCATTGATAAATTAGGAAGCGGGTTCTCAACTGTTACCAAGTATGCCAGAGCTTTACCAGCATTTAGTGATATGAGAAATAAAAATTGTCTAAGTTTTGTTGCCTTAACCTGAACTGAGACAGAAATTGGTACTGAGGGTTGGGGCTGCTGCCATGGAAAACGTCTGACAGTGTGGAAGGAGCTTTGGAACTGCGTGAGGGGTAGAGGCTGATGGAGTTTTGAGGTACAGGCTAGACAGACATACTTTGCCATGAATGGACCGTGGAAGGCAATACTAGAGAGAACTCAGAAAGGAAAGAGGAGCGAGCATTAAAGAAAGCTTTTGTCTTCTTGAGTAATCGTGAGCAGAATGTGGTGGAAAGGTGACTGGTAAAACCAGTCTGATGAGGTCTCAGGCGGAAATGAGGAACGTGCTCTTTGACAATGAAGATAAAGCAATCCTTGTTATAAAGTGGCAAAAAAGAAAAAAAAACTTGACAAAATTGGGTTTACATTCTACTGTTTTGTGGAAAATAGAATTTGTGAGTATAAAATCGATTATTGAGTGGAAGAGATTTCCAACTTAAATGTTGAAAGTACAGCTTGGCTTCTGACTGTGTAGAGAAAAATGTCTGAAAAGAGAAATGACTCAAAGACAAAACTGTTTATTTTTTTAAATTTATTTTATTGTTTCTGACAGTGACAGAGAGAGACACAGAGAAGGGGGAGGGCCCAGAGCCGTCTCCATAGTTGTATGTCATCAGTTTTTGACATGATTTCACTCCACAGGTGGATGGGGGCCTCCTGCATGAGAAGCACACCCCAGTTTAGCATATGGGTTTGCACAGGCCGGGGCTGGGACTCGATCCTTGGTCTCCAGAGTTGCTAAGTGAGCAGTCAACCCATTGAGCCATCTCAGCTTCCCACAAAGACAAAATTGTTAAGCAAACAAAAACAAAAATGAAACAAAAACAAAGCAAAACATAAAAGTTGGGAAAATTCTCAGCCTGTCCATATTACAAAAAAGACAAACAGTGTGTTTGGAAGGGAACGCTGAGGATGTGGGAGATGGACCATTTGTTGAAGAGATTAGTGTGGTTAGGAACCATCGACTTAATCATCTCAATAAATAAATACAAGATCCAGGAATACAGATGATTACTGGGTCAACAACTTTATTGTTACCATATCGTCTTCCATGCATCGCTAGCGAACAGACGTGTACATGTTGAGGCCTTAGGGCATTGCCATTTTTCCAACTTGTAACTACTTTCTATTTAGACTATGTCTTCTTACCAGGACAGGGATGACATTGGGAAACAAACAACCAAAGGATCAAAATATAAGGACATTGAAGGAGCAGTTGGAAGAATCGAGGCAAGGACCCCCAAAAGAGACTTAAGAAGAGGTGAACAACAAGCATTTCATTTGCTCAGTACACAGTTTCTAAATGACTATGATGTGCAGGTCTGAGTGGGTGGGTAGGTGGTGTCAGCAGCATAAATAAGGGACAGTAAGTGTCTTAGTGGAGATTCCAATCTCATGGGAGATAGACATGCTTTGTGATTCCTATAGCAGAGAAGTCCTCAGCTATAATATTTTAAAAAGTGACAGTTTAGGGACACTTTTTAAAAAGGGCTGCCTCTTTCTTGATCGCTGACATTTCTCATTTTAGCCGTGGACGGAAGATGAATTGTTAAATATCCTTATTATTTAATGGGCCCAGCTTCTTTGTCTGTAAAATGCTTTCCTCATGCCTTAAATCACAAGATTTGGGGAGGTGGAGACAGAAATGAGCAAATCTCTATGAGGGGCTGATCCTTGTGCCAGCTACAGACCCTGTCAGGTGTTACTGTTCGCATCTCTTAGTGTTTCTTTGTGCTTTTATAGCCTTTAGACATCCCTTCTTTTCTCCCTCATTTTCTTTCATGTAACTGACTATAGTGAAGAACACAAGAATTATTATTAGTGTTTTTAGAAAATTGATGGAAATATCATATTTTCTGTTTTTGATTTTTAAATGGTTTGACTTTTTTCCCCTTAGATTTCACATATAAGTGATACCATGTACCACTTGTTTTTCTCTGTCTGAATTATTTCACTTTAGCACAATGCCCTCAGGGTCCATGCATGTTATACATGGCAAGGTTTTCTTCTTTCTCGTGGCTGAATTTATATATATAACCAAAAAAATGCACACACATTTTGAGGAAGGAAAGCACTGTATTAAAACTGTACTACTCAATATATACCGATAACAAAAGATGAATACAAGTCACGTTTGACTTCTGCAATTAGAAGAGGTGCTCAAAGTGGTAACCATCAGTGTCCAGACACTTCTGATGACGGTGAACTACTGCTTGAGCCACGTTGACCAAAGTGTCTACTTGTCCACCATGTGCCTCAAACTTATCATGAATAAGTGCTGTTGTTAGGTATGTTGGTGGTTCTGTTGCAGACTCACACCTCCATTGTTGTTGTATTTCTACAAAGTTCTCGAATTTCTAATATTACTTCAAAATGGTCTGGCATTCCTCAAATGACAACCGTGCTTCTGCCATTTTCTTTGACTATCCTGCCTGTCAAATGATGACACTAGCATTCATTTGATTAATGCCATATTTTGAGCAAACATCATACCACACATTGCTACCATAATTCAATTCAACTTCAAAAAGTAAATAGATAACATCTTTTAAAATGTGTATGCCTTTCTTTTTTCATCCCCAGTATGTTTGTATGTATGTATATATGTGTGTGTGTGTGTGTATACACTTCTTTTTAATTTAATATATAACATAGTAACTACAGTTGATAACATTGTGCTGTATAATCAAAATTTGTTAAGAAGAAACTTAATGTTCTCACCAAAAACAGAGAGAGAGAGAGAGAGAGAGAGAGAGAAGTAAATAAAGTGATGAATGTATTAATTAACTGGACAGAAGGAATCCCTCCATGATGTCTGTGCATATCAAATCATCACAACGTACACTTTGAATATCTTGCAATTTTGTCAGTTATACCTCAATAAAGCTTAAAAAATAAAATGACATGCATGAGTTATCATATGTTTTGATCTAATAAGGAAAAGCTTTCAAGCTCTCATGGCAGAGACCAAGCTGCCACCTGTTTCCCTGTTATACAGTTATTTTTATAACCCTCTTTGGTGCATGCTTCCTTTTGGAGTCTAACCTTTTTGAGGACAGATATGGGTCTTGTAAATTGTTGTGTTGTTTTTAGATACTAATATAATATACTATTTTTGCACCAATGCATGTAAGAAAAAATGCAGTATTTTAGCTTTATTAATTTGCCAAACAAAGCAGAAGAGAATGTGTTGAAATAGAGGAGGATCCCTGAGGAAGTATTCTAGAATGCTAGCTCATGTGGTAACATTTGTATTTGCTTCCTGCCTTATCCTCCTGTGCATATGGCGGATAACATTTCTTCAGGTATTTTGGCACCATGTGAAGTGAGAGTGTGTGTGTACACATGCATGAGTGTGTGGAAGGTGGACATGCACAGAAACTTCACCTATACATGTACCGTCTTTTCATAGGCACACACACATATACTTATGTACTTGGAGGTGATACAAGGGTCTGATTTTTTTAGATTTCAGACACAGAGTAGCTTCAACATGCACACAAGTGGCTGTTGAGTTTATGGTGAAATCCATTGCCTGGGCACCCAGAGAGTTCAATTAGACATACAAGGTCATTGCTACTCCTCCTGCAGGACATGGACTGAAGTTGGGAAGCCTTGAGCTGCCCATCATCAGTCATGAGATTGCTTCCTCGCTGTCAAAGGCTGTGCAGACATCACACCAGGAGGACTCAGAACTGCTGTTCACACATATTTTCATGTAAATGCAATGCTTTTTTGGTGATTTCCCAGTCAAACGTAAAAACCCAAACCTTGAAGTACATATCCCAGTAGAACTCCAATGAGAAGAGGGAAAAAATATATATCAGATTTAAAAAAAAATGTCGTGTAGCCAGTTTGTGGTCTTCTTTTATTACCCAAAGATTTATCACATTCACTGTATAATTAAATCTCTACATCTGTGGGGCACAAATGTTTTATGTTTCCAACATTTATGGTTTGACATCGGAAACATCTGTGTAGGCCCAGTACGCAACATCTGGAAGGCATTTCTGAGTTTTTATGACATACAGAGTGATCTTTGTTTTGGAACAAGTGTGTGGTTTTCCCCAGTAGCTCTTCCTGCTGGTAATGTCCTTCTGATTGGCATTTCCCTGGGAGATTGAAGGAAGGCTGGCTTCCTGACCTCCTCTGGGCATCAGGAGATGCTCCAAGAGAATTTTCACATCATCAAGAGTCACAGAGGGAGAAGGTGATGATTTGTGGGTGTAAGTTACTTCAACCATGATTCATTGATCATGGAGAGCAGGTTGAGAGGGAAGGCAACTTGCATTATTGGGCCAGAACTTTCCTACATGTGTTTCACAGCTGAAGGCATTTATGGCAAAGGAAACATCACTGCCCCTATTTACTAAAGAGAAAACTGAGTCTCAGAGAGGTTATTTGCTCCAGGCCAGCCAGCTAATGAAGTTGTAGATGTGAGATTTAAATTGAGGTTTGTGTAACATTGGGTTAGTAGGTGGTATCCTTGCTCTTGAAGCGTGAGCAAGATAGTTTAGCAAGCAGCGGGTGTTTATAGAGGACATACTATGTGCAAGGATGTGTTCTAGGTGTCAAGGATTGATCAATGGACAAAAAAGACAAAATTTCCTGTCCTTACGGCACTTATATTGTAGTACAGCAGAATGATAGTAAACAATAGATGTGTGTTACATTGTAGGTCGAAAGTTGATGAGTACTATGAAAAAAAGAAAGCACAACAGCTAGACACAGAACTCAGGAATGTTGTGGAAGGATTTGCTTCCGTTTGGGTCCCCTCAGCATAGCCAGACACCTGGATCTGGAAGTGGGTAGGTTTACTGAGCAGGTGATCCTAGGAGGCAAAATGAGAGAGTGAGAAAATGACCCAAGGTAGGAAGAAAGGCCAACAAAGGGCACATTAAAAGACGGAGTCCCCCCCCACTGAGGTTCAGTGCCCCTGAGAACCCTCTGCGGAACCTTGCAGAACACACCCCAGCATTGTCCTGTGGCAGGATGGGGAACTTTGAGCTCTTATTCTTCCTTGATTAAGGGTTGCTCCTGGGGAACTTGAACTCCACTAAACTTTCAGGTTATGCCTATGTAGAAGGAATGGTCTTCTGTGATTCCAAAGCAGCAATGCAGGGAGGGCCAGAGGCTGTCTTTGGTTGGGACACTGGAAATGTTTCCAAGATGCTGAGTTCAAGTGGGCTTCAGGCATTGGCATGGTAGCCCCAAGTGTGCACTGCAGGGTTGAAATGTAAAGCAGAGAGGTTATTGTTGGCCTCACTGTGCAAGTGAGATTAAGAGGTTGGGGGTAAGCTGGGTTAGCTATCTAGAGAAAAGAGGACCCCAGGCAGAAGTAGAGCCACTTCGAAGGTCTTCATGTGAGAGGGTGTCTAGCGCAGTCTAAGAATGTTGAGGAAGCTTGCCAGGGTGGCTGGAATGAAGTGGCCGTGGGTGAGAGGAATGAAAGATGAGGCCATGGCAGTGGGACCAGAGCCCATAGTCCTTGTAGAGTAACTGTAAGGATATGTGGCTTTTGCAAGGAGAGAAAGGGGAGCCACTGGGAGGTTCTGAGCAGAGGAGTGACATGACTTACGTTTAAATGCATCCCTCTCTGGCTACTGAGTGAGAATGAACTAGGAGGAGTGATAAGGATGGCTAGGACCAGGGTAGTCACAGTGGACCAGGTTAGTCACAGCGGACCAGGGTAGTCACAGTGGACCAGGTTAGTCACAGTGGATCAGGGTAGTCACAGTGGACCAGGGTAGTCACAGTGTACCAGGTTAGTCACAGTA